>JADDOH010010525.1:0-72192 GCA_016648135.1 Agrypnia vestita
TGACAAAGCAATAACATTTAAAAGAAAATTAAAATTTCTTCTTCAAATGTAGCAAATTTATTTTGTGGTAACATAATTATAATTAATATAAATTAACTTTGTTTAAACCACTTATTTATTGAAAAAAATCAACATGTTTCAAAGCCAATGGCTTCTTCATCAGGAAAACAAAAATAATATTTAAAAATCGAAGTATAGATCAAAATGTTAAAAAGTTATATATGGAAAATAATAATATAAAGTACCTAAAATTTTTAAATATTATTTTTGTTTTCCTAATGAAGAAGCCATTGGCTTTGAAACATGTTGATTTTTTTCAATAAATAAGTGGTTTAAACAAAGTTAATTTATATTAATTAAAATTAAAATTGTTCAGATTTAAAAAAAATGCATCAAATGCTAATTTTGTAAGTACTTTCTGTAAAAAAAAAATAGTAGTAAAAAAAAAAAATTCAGAAACAAAACGCTTAAATATTTTTTGGACAAAATTATTGTAAATAGCGATATGCGTAACTATAATACCACAAATAGGAATAGAATAAAATCACCATGTAAGAAAAAAGTCTATATACGGAATAGTCTAATTATACATATAGTGTTAAAAATGTATGATGAGATGCCGGAAAACATGAAGAATATTAAAAATATGAATGATTTTAAAAAATTATTGCTAAAATAGTATAGAATTTCAGACTATAAGATGTATTATATATAATATTATAGATTGTTTATTTAAAGGATATGCAAATGTAAGTTATTATGGATAGTTAGTAATTTATAAAAGATTTTAGAATATAAAATGTAAAATACTAGTTAATAGACGGGGATTTCATATTAAAAAAACTTAAGAAATAAATATTAAAAAAATAACAATTATATTTTGGTACGTAGTAGAACAAAATAAATGTAAAAAATTATGACATCTTGCTCGTGGATTGCAATATTTTTGAAACAAAAAACCGCATATAATATCTATTTTTTAAACATATTTCTATTCCATATATTTTAAAGATTATATTACAAATTTTACAAATTGCAATCGATTGTAGGTTTATATAGATAGAACAAGCACCCGATTTGGATGAGAAACCATTCATGATGTCTGAATTGGGGGGCTTTTTAATTATGATATTGTATTATATATAGCATATATTATATATTATACATTCCAAACTAAGAATCCACATTGAATCATCTAACACAGGATTACCTTTATAAATACACGCACACTTACTTATATGCAACATGAGAGTCTTATCGATATTGATTTTTTCAAGAAGTGTTTATAATTATGTTTTAAATCTTAAAAAAATTAATTCTATCTTTGATTCACATTAAAGGGTATTACAAATTTTAATCCTTCGACATAAGTCGTTGAGTATCAAAGCCTAACCAAACAGCACCTTTTTTTAGATTTGAATCACGATACAATCTCTAAGCTCATTTCTACATTTAACTATTAGTAAATTATTATTAGTATCAATTAGAAGTTATTGCTTATCAAAAATCTGCTTGAGTTTCAAAACATGCATATATTCAAATTCACAAGAGTTAAACGTGAATATGTATATTCATTGTTTACTTAAAAATTTCAAAAACATTTATAATATTTTATTCTTAAATTACTGAGAACTTTATTTCACTACACCCCTGATAACACAATGAATATATTTATTTCCTTGAACTTCAAAATCAGTCTAATCCCAAAAGCTCATCTCAAGCTTAAATCTCAAAAGCAACGTAAATCCATTGTCTGGTTCCAAAATCTATTAATGCCCATTTTAAATATAGAAATAGCTCACAAAATGTTTAATTTTTATTTCCTTATTCCATTACTTTTTATTTGATCCAATTCAAATTTTAAACGAGATGTAAAAGTTTTCTTTGATTTGCCGTAAAAAAAAATTTTTGGCGTCTGGTAGATTTTGATATTCAACTACGTATTTATATTTTTTTAAATTTTGCGCTTGAATAGGCCAAGAGGCCCAATTGCAGAAGCGAAACACAACACAAAACACCAAGGTTGAGTAAATCACATGTATAAATTATTACCTCACCGGGAATCGAACCAGGAACCCTCGGTGTGAGAAGCCACCGGGCTACGAGGGCCGCCAAAGTATGAAGTGGTGAAACATGCTTTACCTCGGAGCAGGAACATTATTTCTGTAATCACCCACATAGTTGCCGGGTGGATTGTAGTTGCAGACTACGTAGACATTCCCTCTGGAGTCTCTCGCTACTCCGACTCCCAATTCGGTGCAGTTCCTCCAAACCACCTGAGTAAAGTGTCCCGTCTTCATCGACGACGGTTCCCTGCCGAAGGTGTAATCTTTGATCTCGCTGTACCAGCTGTCGACGGCCGCCTTGCCGCCCACCTTGTGGTTGGGGTCCGACGACCACGCCGAGTAGATGTTCTCTCCGTAACTTAAATTCGTCCTGTGCTCCATTCTTCCTTTCCTCACCAGAGTTTCGGCCCACTCCTGGCTGAAGTTGCACAGGTTCTTGTTCAGCTTTAGTCGCGGAACACCGTGACGGTCTCGGTAGGAGTTGTGCGCGTCCAAGCACTCTGATTCAAACACCGTGAACGAGTTACCGGACGGTAGTCGGTTGCTCGACGACGATCCCGAGCCAGGAGCATTGTCAAAACCGCAGTTTACACACCTAAAACTCATCGTGACGATCTGAAAACAGAATCAAATTAGCACAAGAAAAAAACAAAAAAATGAAGTTAAATAATTCGAAAAAAGATTGTGTTTAGTCCAACATATTAATAGGAATGCGGCTCTACTTACAAATATTATAGTACCCCTCCTTTGGCAGGTAACTGCTCAATCAATACTGTACGTAGCGAACACCTTTCCTGATAACGCGCAACTAATCGTCCCTACGAAAATTCCCTCTTTTTATACCACTGAATTCTGCACAAATGTTAGAAGCAAACAATATTTTATCACTACAATACATGGAATTGCGGCTTAAAATAATCTATAATCTAGTCGATAAACTATCTTTTGGTCATATCAAGATTTTTAATAAAAAAATAGTTTATATATACAATATAATTGTTGTTGCGGACATGATAACTCCAGTTCCTCTTATCAGAAATCTGTTAAATATTATCTTAATTAATTAATTAGTGAAAGTTCCATACGGATCTTTCAATTGTTTTTCAAATCAAATATAATTTATGTTTATATATACATTGTACACTTTTATTTTGAACTTCTTTAGTATTATATTTAAAATAATGACTAAACATGCGCGCATCTCATCAATAAATCATAAATATACAAAAGTTAGCAAATAATTTTGATTTTAAATACTTGTGTAGGTACGATAAATTTGTCTTGTAAATCGCCGTTTAGGTGAAAATTTTATAAAAAATACGCTTTATAAAATATACATTATTGTTATATTATATTTTTTTATACACATAGGAAGAAATTAAATGACTTCTTATTGCGCTGCATTTGCTGCCTGGAAATTTTCCATTTTTTATTTTATTTGTATATATAATTACTATATGAAAAAAAGTATAAAACAGAAGATATTCTAAAGAAATAAGATAGTGGCAGTACGTCATCTCGCGGCTGGACTATTGTAACTCAATGTATACAGGACAGCCTAGGACTCAGCTCGACAGTCAGTGATGAATGCTTTTTTTTTTCAACTAGTGCTTATTTCGTGAATGGTAACACTTAGCTCATGTCTGATTTGACAGATAATTAGTTTTATCCTTCCGCTGAACGAATATGGTTGTGTATACGCTTGAACAACGCTGGGAAATATTGCGACATTACTTTGAAAATCATGGTAATGTTGCAGAATGTGTGCGAAAATTGCGTACGGTTTTTGGAAGAAGAGAAGCACCGTCAGCTCCGTATGTTCGTTATCTTGTGAAAAAAGTGAAAGAAACTGGCATCCTCATCGATAAACCAAAGCGTGAAAAGCCAAAAACAGTGCGTACACCCGAGAATATTGATGCTGTGGCAGAAAGTGTGCGTGAAGCGCCATCAACATCAATTCACCGTCGTTCTCAACAATTGAACATTTCGGAGACATCATTGAGACGAATTTTGCATAAAGACCTTGGTATGACGCCATACAAAGTCCAATTGGTTCAGGAGTTGAAGCCAACTGACCATACAATGCGTTTTCGCTTCGCTGAGTGGGCCTGCGATCGACTTACAGAAGATGCCGATTTTGCCAAAAAAATCATCTTTTCGGATGAAGCTCATTTTGATCTTGGCGGGTATGTAAACAAGCAAAATTGTCGCATTTGGGGCACAGAAAACCCGCACGCATACATTGAAAAGCCGGTACACCCAAAACGAGTCACTGTTTGGTGCGGATTTTGGTCCAGAGGCATAATTGGGCCATTTTTCTTTGAAAATGAGCAAGGAGTGGCCGTTACAGTCAATGGCGATCGTTATCGGGCCATGTTGAACGAATTTTTGTTCACAAAAATTGAAGAGGAGGATATTGGCAACATTTGGTTTCAACAGGACGGCGCTACGTGCCACACAGCCGAAGCTACACTCGATGTTTTGCGCCCTGTTTTTGAAGATCGCATTATCAGCCGCAGAGCTGATGTCGTTTGGCCACCTCGGAGCTGCGATTTGACACCGTTGGACTATTATTTGTGGGGTGCCCTCAAAAATAAATGTTACGCCGACAAGCCAGAGACAATTGACGCTTTAAAGGACAATATTCGTGAAGCCATTGGTGAAATACAGCTGCACACAATCGATAATGTGCTTAAAAATTGGACCGATCGTGTAGGCTACTGCATGGCCAGCGGAGGCAGCCATTTGAATGAAATTATTTTCCATTATTAACCGGAAAGATTGTACTTTCAAATAAAAAAAGAAATTTGAGAAAATATTCAGTAGTTTTTTTTTTATAGCATTTTCAAAAAAAAAAAGTTATTTGGCGGACCCTTTATTTAAGGCATCAAAGTTCTCGCGGATATCCTCAATGCTGAAGCAGCTACATTGGCTTCACCTGCCGGAGCAGATAAATTTCAAACTCTCTCTCTGATGATGTACAAAAGTCCTCAAAGAAAAGCACCACAATATTTGATCGACCTCTGTATCCCAGACAATATCACTGGAAGACGGCTCACACTGCGGTCAGCTAAATCGGAGGCACTCTGCAGGCTGGTGGTACCAAGGAGACCTGGAGCCACCAAGTTCGCGGAACGTGCTTTCAGCTTTGCGGGCCCAGCTATGTGGAATCAGCTGCCTCCAGTATTGCGATATATGAAGGACCAAGAACTCTTCAAGAAGAGCCTAAAATCTCATTTTTTCGGGATGTCGCACCTGTAAAGTGCCCATGAAGCGTTTCTTATGCAAAAACGGCGCTATATAAATTAACATAAACATAAACATTCCGATCACATTTATATTTTTACTTAAAACTGGTGCTTCAACATACAGATTGCACGCGCTTAGTATTCGCTAAACTTGTCTGTGGAATGAAATCGTGGACACGCACTCACAGAAACAATGCAACGATGTTTGTAGCCAGTAATTTGTTTTGTAATATATTTTTTTGTGTGAAACGGCTCCATATAAATGATCGAACTATTATTATTATTATTAAAATACAAGTATGTACTAAAATTCTTACAATTGTATAAGCATTTATATTCAATAGTTTTCATGTAAACCTATACAAGATTTTGATTGTAAAATAATTGGGTACTTAACAATATAACTAAAAATCAAGTGATTTTTTATTTTTATATGTGGATTTTTAGACGTCTCCTAAGAATAAGCTGGATTGACAGGATGATCAAAAATTTATTCTTAAAAAACTAACCCATAAAAACCAAGTTTTTATTATACTCCCTTTCTCATTTACTAGTTGAAACTGGTTTCGCACCTACTCCTCGCGTCGGGCTCGAGTCAGGCGAGGCTACGAAATGGAGTAATAAAAACCGTTAAAATTTCGAAAAATCCAAATTTATACTATGATAATTTTTAAAATTTAAACGAAAATTTGTTACATCTTTTTTATCGTCAACACGAGTCTGCCTACAAAGTTTCAGCTCGATTGGATCACGGGGAAAGGGTTAAAAATAAATCCAAAGTTTTTTCGGTAGACAAGCGACAAGCAGACGCTGCGAGTTAAAAGAAAGGGAGTAAAAACAATTTAAATTCGGAAGTTACGACCCGATGTTTTGATCATATGACTAGACATATTGAAATACATCTCCTTATTCAAGTCAAAATTGTTAGCGGAAAAAGTAAGTAAGTAAAAAGAGCATAAGTCAAAACACTTAACTGATAAAAACTTAACTATATAAAAATAAAAATCATGCGTGAACTCAAGTACGCGCGGTAAAAGGTATACTTGAATGTGAAAACTAAAAGAGAAACAAAATTATACATGTATGATTCTCAAAATCTACACAAATAAATGTCGATTATTTTATTGGGTTTCATTAATTGAAAGAATTTAAACTCATTCTCACAGAAATGTAAGCTCTTATTTTTAAAATAATTGGGGCAACCAAAAAATTTCATAAAAAACGTGGCCTTTTTCATAAAGAGTTCGAGTATCTACTCACTGCATCTTTCATATCGATTTTTGGCCTAAAATGGTTCCGTATTCAAAAGTTTTGAAACTATACATCTTTGAAAGTCGCGTTGAACAAATGAATGAGTTTTTGTTTTGAAAATAAATATCTGACAACTTAGTCATTTTTGCAATAATGTATTTCCAGAATATCAATTTTAGTCATTTTTGGCATGGTGACATACAAAAACTTTCTTAAAAAACATCGACAATAACATTTAATACAGAAATCTGTAAGAGAAGTCTCTTTTTGGCATTTTGATTAAACACCTAAAATCGTAATTCAATATACATTTCTTATTTTCTATTCAAAAACCAAACAATCGTTAGCTTTTAAATTGAGTCTCTTTATCATTGGTACTCGATTCAATAAGGTCGACAATACATTTTTTATATTGCTGAAATACTAGATTTATAATTATAATTTTTATAATTATGATTATAATTTGTTATTTTGTATATTATTACTTTTTACTAGATCTTTACTATATTTCTCTTTTTTATATATCTTATTAATGCTTGTCTTTATCTTTTATAAATATCTTATTAATTGTCTGTGAGACGTGACTGTGACAGACCTAATATTTCTTTATAGGATCATACACAGCATGATTGATTGCCCCCAGATTGTTAGTCTGATCGACTTATGTGCCCCATTGAGGTCATCAAGACACAGTGCATTATTCTATTATAGTGGAAATGTCAGAACTAATACATTAGCAAACTCTGTAATTCCCAGATTACACTCATTAGGGAACGAACATGCAGAAGCGGCTGACATTTTTGCTGATAATATAACTGTGTTTAGGACAAAGCTGATACAATTCTTTACATCTCAACGAAATGGAAATGGATGATAAATTTTTATGTTATTATTTTATCTGTCTTATGATATTTCTTTTTAAATTTATATTCTGTATATATTTAAAAGCCCATAAGGGCGTTAAATATATATATAATATATATATTATATATATATATATATATTTTATAATACAACTGCTCTTAAGCTGCAAAAATTAAAATTATACGATTATTTATTAACTTTCCTTTTCTGCTAAACATATATGTATACAGATACAATCTATTCTGTATCTACAAAATTGCTTAATTCCTTTATAGACTATATTATTTCAAATTGCCTGCTAAACATATATATTAACAATATCGTATGTGGATTATGTTTATTGTGTTACTTATCCATTTTCTTATTTTTATTTTTCTTTTCTCTTTTTTTTCATATTTTTTTATTATTTATTTAATGTTTTTATCTCTTAGGATGCTTTTTATGTCTGAAATATAATTTAATTAAAAAAACTGTTTCAAAATAACTGTTAGCTACAAAACTACACCAACACTCAGGAACGTGCCCAAGGGGTGGTTGAGTGGCGATTCCAAAAATTTAAGTTAAAAAAAAATATACATATATATACCTACATTTGGATTCCTAATAAATAAAAAAAAAAAAGTGAAATCTTTTTGAAGGTTTAATGGATGCGCGCATAGTCTCGTAATTCCGATACAAACTTCCGTTAAAATAAAAAAAAATACCCTCAATTCGCCAAAAAAAATTATAACTTCAAAAAAGGTAAAACAGTTTAACACTAAATAAGAACTAAAAAAACTACGCTGTGGGATGTTTTACTTTTTTGCACTACTGTAATTAAAAAAATTATCAACAATCTGATCACCAATGTTCGACAAGCACTTGAAAAAGTGTAACTGATAATCTACATGTTAAATAATAAAAATATGATAATATATTTTTTTAACACTTATAATGAAAAGGTATAACTCACTTTTCTGTGAAGTAGATTTATGATTCAAAAATTAATCAAAATTATAATTTTTCTGTGAAATATCTGCAGTGGGTCACACCTTTCTTGGCATTGAAAACTAATCGTTTGTTTTGCACCTATTGCTATGAATAATGCTTTACAATCATCTTATCAGCGTTGTAATTAGAATACAATATAAAATTGCTGCTTTACAATTATGGTTCGTAAACTTTTCGATTACTCATTCTCAAAACAGATGGTTGATAAAGAAAATTACTAGAAAATTATTACAATCCTAGTGTCAAATATTTGAATAAATAAAAACCATCAATCATAGACTCAATAAATTAAAGTATTAAAAAACTTAAGTCAAAATATATATAAATACCATAAAATATTATGATATTGCACTGTTAATGGAGCAAACTTTCACGAAATTAAAAAAAAACGTAAATACAATCAATATCAAAAATCACTAACTTTTATTGCTTTCTTTTCAGTAACATAAAAAACTTTTAATTCCTTTCGATATATTTCACTAACTTGATTAAGGAAGCATATGATTTCTAAAATGTTATAATAATAATAATAATGAAATATATCTGTTTAATTGTTAATGGTTACGGATATTTTATACGAACCGTATTTTTTTCCGAGAGACAATTCTCGACGTTTCGTTGAAGTCATATTCAACGTCATCAGGAGAATGACCTGTACCCGCGGAGGTATAGGGCGGACTGATTAATGTTTCCGTGTCCGGAGGGGTAAATTACGCGCGGTATAGGGCGTAATCAGTCCGCCCTACGGGGGTACAGGTCGTTCTCCTGATGAAGTTGAATACGACTTCAACGAAACGTCGAGAATTGTCTCTCGGAAAAACATACGGTTCGTATAAAATATCTGTAACCATTTACAGTTAGAAATGTATCTGGTTTATTTCATTATTCGAAAAATTATAATATTTTATTATTTATGTTATTATTGTGTTATTATTTATATAATTACAGTATGTTACTAATTATTAACCTATCAAAATTATAATATGATATAATTAAATCAAATTATTTTTCTTCATTTTTCGATAAAGTAATATCGAAAAATTTACCTTGAAAAAGAGACAAAGCAATTAAAGTTATCAGACAAAAAAATCGATAAATGCTCAACTAATTTTCACGTATTATCTTGTTATTTTCGCAAATATAGGATTTTTATCGCAGCCTATCTCTTAATGCAGAATAATATCTATCTCTTGATCTTACATTTTTGTCGTCTTGTATTGTTTATATCTTACTTACTTAATTAAATGTCTTAATTTTCATAACTTAATCTAATCTTTCTTTCTCTATAGCTTACTTATGTAATTTAATGTCTTACACTAACGATTACATTAACAATAGATATTATATACATATATGACCATGCCCCCACTTTTAAACACGAGAATAAATTTTCATTTAAAAGTGGGTAAGCGTGTAATATAAATGTGTATTAATTATATTATATTGAATACATTCTTAAGTTTGTACATTTACCAAATAAATTTAATAAAAAAATATTTTTCAATATTAAAATAAAGAACTTAAACATTATTATTTGCTAATAATGTATTTATTTAATGATTTATTTAGTTTCATTTTAAAACAATAGTATACAAAAAATTCGAAGAAGGCTTAAAATGCGCCTCTACCACCTGGCTTCTCCCGAGTTCTATGAAGTCATGAAGAAGAGAACATTGTTACATACATACAAGATACACGTATATATTATAATTATGTTCTATAACGCCACTCTGGGACAGGCGTAGCCTAGTAGAGTGGCATAATCCACAAATCTAACAAAAAAAAGTGTAATCTTATCTTATATTTTTATTGTTAAATTATTATTAAGTACCTATATATTGTAAACAAGGATTTTTTTATAAAAATAAAAATAAACGTAGATTTAATATCTAATAAAGTGGTGTTGTCGAAATAATTGACTTTAATTCATTAATTATATCACCACAAAATTAAAACCCACATCCAGTCGAACTACTCTTTGAAAATAATAATTTTTCATATTCATAATTTATTTTTATAAAGAATAATGAAGAAAATAAAGTAGAATAATTTTGATTTTGAGTGTGTTTGTTTCATTGTTGGTAATGGTAAGAGTTAAGGAAGAAATATATATTTTTATGAAAACGCGTTGTTTAATTACTTACTGAATCAAATTAACTTTCATGTTCCGACATCCAGTAAAAAATAATAATTTTTTTTTTTGAATTGACACTTATGTAAAAAATTAATTATTATTCGTGAATTAAAATGGCACTCTTCTAATTTCAAATAAAATAAAAAAATGAAAAACTAATAATAATATCCTTAATTCTGGAGTACTGGCTAATGTAATCTGGAGAATATATTTCGTGAATAATCTTCTTTTTTTTCAATTGGTTGAGCATCTTTGTAGATTGATATTAAAAAAAAAAGATTTTACTATTTGTTTTTTCATTCATTCATTTATTTTCATCCCCTTGTCCTAGTAGTGTCGGGGGCTCAAAGTGTTTCGACGAGGTGTTTCCACGTTCCCCTGTCATGCTTTGCTTCCGTTTGAGTCAACCAGTCTAGACCCATTCTGTTTTAATATTTGTTTGTATCTACTTATATTTATGAATTTGCACATAATTTATTAGACAATGATCACGGTTTTGACAAAAATTTTGAACTTTATAAATTTTAATAAAACTTAGAAAAAATATTTATGTGTAATCAAGAACTTTAGCAATAATATTTAAAAATAATTAAGAAAAGCAAGAAACAAAATAAATCATTCATTTTGATATTTTGACCTTTATTAAACACCCTGTTGGTGGAAAGGTTTTTCCGAAACATGTAGGTGTAATTAAGAAATATGAATACATACAAACAAATATGTACAATAATCTTTTATATAATCTTCGCAGTTGTGGTAGATACGTATATTGTCAAGTACACTAAAAATTGTAATATTTATTCATGTTTGATCGGTTACCTCATATGCGCAAGATACATTAATACTCTTTTATCGGAAGGTATCACCATAAAGATTACATCAATAGAAGGTAAGGCCCTTTAGAGTCAATACTTAGATGATTTAAAGGTTAAGGGGCTATATTCAAGAATACAACCGAACTTGAATTTTGATGAAAGAAAAATTGTTCCTGGTGTAATAAAGGGTCCTGATTACACAAATGAAGTCAAATTTTCCCGCATGCTGGTTTAAAGGCAGTTATTTCAAGTTTAAAAATAATAAATTTTGACACTTCACGCCATAGATGCATATACAAAATATATGTTTTTGCTGTTTTATTCATAGAAATTGACAAATCACGTTTATCATAAGTGGGCCCATTCATTATTAAACATGTCAACTATACGATCCTGCATTACGCCGGCGCGCGCCGTGCAATATAATGTATGCCATACATTACCTAAGAAAATGTCATTGCGAATTTGAATCCGTTTTTAACACGAAATTGGCCTTTTCCCACCGGATACGTCATCTAAACTTATTTCCGTTTTAATAAATAAATAAATAATTGCTTTTTAACCAGCAAGCGGGAAAATTTTACTTCTTTTTTGTAATCAGGACCCTTTATTACACTAGGAACAATTTTTCTTTCATCAAAATTCAAGTTCGGTTGTATTTTTGACTTATTCCGGTTAAGGTACGCCTTAAAAGTATTATTTTGTACTGAATATTACGCTGTGTAATGACTCTGAATTCGGGCCTGACTCTAGCATATTCTTTGAATACAACCAAATTGTTGAATATATAAATGATCCCGTATTATCGGAGGTGCTCTTCCAATTATTCAATAAGGGTTCAACTTGGCTTAGTAGTTGATGACGAATCCTAATAACGAGGCTGTGGTGATCGAAAGCTACCCTAGATTCTTGCTGTACGCAGCAACCGTTTCAACCAATCAGATTGAAGATACGGTCAACGCGCCGAGCTGCCTCCCGTTCACCGTAGCGATGACCATTATATCACAGTATACTAAGAACAGTAATACGTCTTCATACAAACTGGCCGCTACCCAATAGAATGTGTGCGTGCATGCTCGGCGCCGTGTATGCACGTACTGTGACGCACACATTGACATAGAATATGGGGGCACAAGGCGGCGGCAGTAAGGGCCGCGCCTTCGGTGCCATTCGCGCTCGCAGCCGCCGCTTAAGAAAAAAAATGCCTTTTTTTATGTTTGTGGTGCTTTACGAAAAAGGTGTGTTGATTATCACAAAGAGTTTTTAAAAGTCTACGTTGATGTTAATCAGCGTTCTTGCAATTTAAGTGCAGAAACTAGGTATACTAATTACAGAAATTTTCGGGTTTCGTGTCTACCTTTTGCATCGGAATCTCAGACGCTACGAGTTAAAAGAAAGGGAGTAAAAATAAAGTGACAACCCTAGTCAACACAAGAGTAGGCTAATAACTAACCGGAGATAAACTACTGTTCTAGGTATACTGTGATTATATCGACGATCGTTGTAGTTCCTATTAATAAGCATTCCTGTTTGCAACCCAACCTGTGAAGATTGTTCTCATAAACCGAATAATAATAAACATCAAAAAGTGAACATTGCTCACACCCTGTATTGACTTACTCTTTATTATAAGCATTGTTGAACACATTCACACACACTTTCACATACGCGACCACACACACTGAACAAAAAAGAATTCTTCCAGATGAGTGAGAATTATTTTCTCTGATCACAGCCAACCCAACAAGAGGCAAAGTAGACAGGCAACAAAATCACTGCGTCCAAGTCTCCCGACATAAGGACACCATGGAATACTTGGTGATCCAGGCAGATTGCAAGAAATCAGATCTTGAGAATGTCGCCAACATGATGGTCTGACATTGTTTAAACATGAAATCAAAGCCTGCTTTGAATTGCAGAAGAAAATCCGTGGATCGTAATAACTGGCGACTATCATCCAAAATAATTAGTCTTATTATTCACAACTGTTCTTATGAAAATAAGAAGAGGCTTAAGTAATAGTAGTAGCCTATAATCATGACATTTCTATAGAAAAACAGAATCTAGCTGTATTTTATTTTATTTTTTATTATTATTAATTTAAGTATAAAAACAGGCACGGCGTGTTCATAAATTTCATAAATCATCATCATTAAATACCTACTTAAAAAATTCAATTATATTGTAGTCAACATGCAGCTGATTCACGCACCATCTGTCCGCGCAACATTAAAACCATTTCAGATGAAGCCGTTCACATCCAAACTACAGCGATATTATAATATATAAGGTACAAAATCACACAAGGAGGCACTCTGACACTCATAGAAGTGTGAGCGGGACGGGGAGGCGTCCACACAAAACCTCTTCTATGCCTCCGAAGTGCAGGGACAAATACTAACAAAGAAATAAAACATATAAAAATTACATATAAAAAAGAAATGCTGCAGTTGAAATACAAAGTATGAAAGCTCAAAGTCAATAATATGACCAACAAAAGTGTTCAAAAGAGATATGAAACCGGACAATGAAAACGAAACAAAAAAAGGCAACACTCGATACATATGTACAAAAACAACAACATGTACAAAAACAAAACAAGAAATCAAAACATATTTATAAAAAAAAAACCCGTGTTTCCCTACCCGCCAAGTTTTCTCCACAACCAGCCAAAACCACACACCGGTGGATATGATGGTGGATAGCCCTTGGTGTCACATCAAAAATATGCGAGTTTGGTGGGGGTGGCTATGCGTGGGTGGGAGTGGGTGACGAAAATGTTCTTTCTAGTACATTGTTTTGTTATGGGAAGGCCGCAAATGCTTCAGATTCTTTCAAAATAGTCGAGCCGACAGTGTCGGTAATTTTCCGGTTCCGGAAAAACGTTCTCTAGAAAGTTCTGGAAGGAGAAGGTTCTAGAAAATTCCTGAAAATTCTATAAGGTTCCAAACTGAGAGGCGAAATGTGTCGGTGTGTCTAGAAGGTTCCTGTACATTCGATAAATTTCTTGAAAGTTCTGGAAGGAGAATGTTCTTGAAGGTTCGCGAAAGTTCTATGACGATCCAAACAGTGTACTAAAAATCTACGCGTGCGAAGCCGCGCGAGCACAGCTAGTTAATTAGACAAAGTAGGTATATGTGATATTAACAAATAATGTTACATTAACATAACATATTTAAGGAATGAACATAAACATAATAACACGCCATGTAGACATGTACAAAAAAAGAGGCAGATTAAGTCAAAATGTATGCATAATTGCACCATAAGAGACAGTTATTAGAGTAATTCACTCCCTTCAGAGAAAAATTAAAATAAATTAACGAGCACAATAAAACATGACAATTGCAATATTAAATTTATCACAAACTAACTTTAAACCATCCTTTAATTCCGACAGACATCAGCACAAAACAGGAACACACAATCAAATACACTTATTGTCATCAAATCATACAACGGAATTTGAAATCATCTCCTATAATACACAGCCTATACGTAATGCAACTCATTATTTAGTGAACTAAAATTATCAATAATGAAAAAAAATACTTGCAAAAACTCTCAAGAAATACTTTATCAATGACTATATAAACTAGTGATTCTTTCCTTCATTAAAATATTTTTATACATTATCAGTATCTGTATACATTGTTTCCTTTTTTTAAGCAATTTTTTGCGTTTTCGGATAAAATCTTGTTCTTTGTAATTTGAAGTCTTTCTTACTTGATGGAATAAATATTTTATTAAAAATACTTAAGTATTATAATAAATCCAATAAATATCTAACCATTATTTGCGATCTTCGTGTAAAAATTAGATAATAGTGGGGGATCGGGGACCCCTTGTTAACAGTAGTCAACCGCTTCATGGCCTGACTGTCGAAGAATCGATACAAATAATGATCATTAGATAAATGTTTATATTTAAAAATACATACGGGCAGCTTTAATTTACAATCACAATCTTTTTACCCGTTTCTCTTATAGTGTTTCCTAAGAAAACAACAAATATTGCTTAAATCATTTTTACCATGTGGATGTATGTACTAAAAAAGTCCTTCTAGGACACTCGTATCTTAAAGCACGCATGCTATAAATCTAAGGATATGTCAATTTTTTAAAAACATAAATGTAATCAAAAAACTAAAGAATCTCCAAATCGATGTTTTTGTTACAAAAATGATGCTTCTCTCTAATGTTGGCAAGCTTTCAAGAAATTACCAAATCTATATAGCCTGAGCAATGAGTCATCATCGAAGTTTGTCACAGTTACATGAGGAATAAAAGTATTAATTTGTGACATATATTTTCTGATTATTTTTTATGGTAGTATACCAAAGTTCACTTATCATGTCTAAATATAATAATTGAAAAGAGAAAAATAATCTGCGATGGAATTTTCTTGTATTATATGAAATTCTAGTTAATCTGTAAAATATCGACAGCGAGATTGATTACTAGCGTTCTCGATAACATCAACATCTTATATAATTTAGTAATATGCTTTCGTGGAAATTTAATACAAGCCATGACAAAACAAACTCTCATATTATTATCTTAATATGAAAATATTCAGCAAATAAGATTAGCCTCGACGTATTTAGTTAGAGAGATATTAAATCAAATATTGCGTGATATTGGGGAATATGTGCGTTTGAACGTGTGCTCACGGATAAAAATCGACAATAGACAATAACCGCCTGTTAAAGTGCCATCTAGCGGATGATGCTAGAATAATTTATAAAATCGATGGAAGACACCATTTAGCGTTCTAAAGACATAATTAAATTGGTCACAATCAATAAAGGATTGACAGTAGAAACTTCTCTGTAGTATTGACACTCTTCTACACATCCGAGTAAGGATCAATATGATAATTATTTTGTGAAAAGTATTGACGTAAGAGAAGTATAATACTTCTTCTCAGATACAAACAAAGGTCGTTTTCTGTTGAATTAGACCAGATCCGATAACGGATCAAACACCGCCAATTAATTTTATCAAAATTAATCAAATTTATTATAACTACTACAAATACAAAAAGAAACTCAGATAACAACCCAAAAACACGAGCAAGCGATTGACTCCGTAATAGATAACAGCAAGCAAAAACTTCGCATTTAAGATAATAGAATCATAAATTTTAAAAAAAGTCTGCAAATGTTTTCAATCAAAAGTCGAGCAAAACAGATCAACTATCGAAGCAATTCAGTAGCTTGTTGGTCTTGTGGTTAGAACTCTCGCCTCCTGATCCAAAGGTCGCGGGTTTGAACCTCACTCCAGTAAGTCCTATTTTCATAGCACAAGCATTTAGCTTAGAATGACAATAGTAAGAATATTGATGTGACACGTATTCCGTGTTCGCATCTCTATTTAAAAAAAATTATTTAAGACATACAAAATCGAAACTCAATATCTCAATTTAAAATGGTCAACAAAACAGAAATGATCGCTTCTTCAGGACAACACATTTGCTAAAATTAATATACAAGAATAGACAGATTAGTTGGATTGGTGGGAGGGAGTTAGAAGGAGCGTCATTACAAATTACGTAGGTACAAAGAAGTTTAATTAATACTTTTGCATTAGGTTTAGTAGAGATATTTTTTATGGTTATTTAATGTAATTACAAGAAAAAACATAATATTTACATAGTTTATTTCTAAAGGATTCTTTCTACATATTGTTGTATAAAAAAATTAGTGTAACAAACATTGTAACATAAAAAAGTTACAGTAAAATTAATGTTAGAAAAAATTAAAATAAATTAATAATAATTAATAAAACACAAAAATGAAAAAAGAAAAAAACAAAATAAGTCAAAGATTAAGTCAAACATGATCTTTATTTTGAAAAAATGTGCGTGAAAATTAAACATATACCTGACGTTATTAAAAGGCATGCCTTTGACACTTTTTACGTAACAAAAAAACACTTTACTTTTTAGGAGGAACATTATCTCTGTATCTACCAGAATAGTTGCCGGGTGGATTGTAGTTACATACCACGTAAATATTCCCTTTGGTGCTTTTCGCGAATCCAACCCCCAACTCGGTAGAGCTCTTCCAAACCACTTGGGTAAAGTGTCCCGCCTGCGAGTTCGACGGTTCCCTGCCGAAGGTATAATACTTGATTTCACTGTACCATGCGTCGACGGGGCCTTTGCCGTCCACTGTGAACTTGGGGTCGCTTGACCACGCCGAGAAGATGTTCTCCCCATATTTTGAATTCGTCCTGTGTTCCATTCTTCCTTTTCTCACTAGAGTACTAGCCCACTCTTTGCTGAATTTGCACAGATTCTTGTTCAGCTTCAATCGCGGAACACCGTGTCGGTCTCGGTACATGTTGTGTGCTTCCAAGCATTTGGTTTCAAACACTGTGTATGTTTCACCGGGTGGTTGTGGTTTGGCCGGCGGTGGTTGTGGGTTGGTCGGTGGTGGTTGTGGGTTGGTTGGCGGTGGTGGTTGTTGGTTGTTTGGTGGTTGTGGTGGTGGTGCTCCCGTACCGGGAGGAGTGTTATCGAAACCACATTTCAAACATTTATTACTCATCGTGACTGCACCAGGAGTGTTATCGAAACCACATTTTAAACATTTATAACTCATCTTGACTATCTGGAAACAAAATTAAATGAATACTGGAAATGAAATTGAAGTTAAGTAATTCTAATTTCTTTTAACTACAGTGGTTGTACTTACAAATGTTATATAAACCTTCGATCGACAGGTGACTGTTTAAGTGATGGTATAGGTGTGTAGCAAATACCTGATAGCTCACAAATAATCCTCCCTATCTAAATTCGCTGGTTTTATAGTCATGTCTGCGCAAATTTTATAAATAAATACTCCTTATCATCATAATTTATGATATAACTAAAAGTGATCTTTAATCTCGTCAATAAATGATTCATGTCGTTATATATCATTATTTTCATTATTATTAAAAAAAAATTAAATGAAGTACAACATTTTTTCCATTTACCATTACTCCTGTAATTTTTATCAGATATCGATTAACAAAGGAAATATTAATGGAATTATTTAAGCGTGATTAATATGAGCCTTGCGGTCTTTTCGTGTGTTTTTAGTATTACATGCTTTTTATTAACTTTGTCTATTTGTCGTTTGTTTGTTTGTAGTGGTGAAATCTTGTAATTGATTTTTTACCAACTTACCGACTAGCAGAACCTTTGAAATTTTCAACATTTATTATTATTTTTTATTATTTATCTTAATTATTATGACGATCTTCTAGCAGAATGAGCAAATTTAACCATTTTTTCTCATATCTTCTCTTGCGTTTTTTATCACATTTTTGTAGAAAAATATCTCATTTTAAAATTTATTCATAAGGTTACATATATTTAAATTACGAATATCTTATTAAAATGTCACAAACTAAATTATATAATTGTTGAATAAATTAACAAACCTTCGATGTTTTAAAAATGAAGAAAATCTCTCGATTTTGTGGGCCTTTTAGGACTGAATGGTCTGTTGAGATGTCTTTTTTATTAAATAATATTACAAAGTAAAAGATTATCTTAAATTTATTACAATAATAGCAAAATCTGTTAGAACTGTTTACTTGCAATTTATGTTTTAAAAAATACTGTTTTCTTAAAAATATTTTTTTTGTGGGTTATTTTCAACTCTTTTTACATAGTTGAAAACTTTTTACTTCAATAGTCAAAATAATAGATATTATTATTTTATCATAAAAACAAAAAAATCAAAATCTTTGTCGATATTCCTGATTTAAGATATTTAATCTAGACGCAACGTATTTATGACATAATATGCAGTGCCTTGATTAAATAGCAAATATCTCAAATCGAGAATATTTTTTTGACTTTTTTTGTATTAATTTTAAAATAATAATGTCCATTCCTTTACTTTATTAAAGAAAAAAGTTTTTAACTATTTAAAAAGGATTTTAAAAAATACACAAAAAATAAATTTAATTTAATAAACATAAATTGTATGTAAACAAACTAACAGATTTTGCAATAATTGTAATAATTTTGGGATAAACGTTTACTTTGTAATATTATTGAATAAAAAAGACATAACAGGCCATTCAGTCATAAAAAGCTCTCAAAGTGGAGCAATTTTCTTTATTTTTAAAACATCGAAATTTTGGTAATTTATTAATCAATTATATAATTAAGTTAGTGCAATTTTAACAAAATATTCTTATTTAAGATATACGTAACCTGATGAATAAATTTTAAAATAATAATTTTCCATACAAAAATGTGATTTAAAACGCAAGAGAAGATATGAGAAAAAATTGTGAAATCTGCTTACTCTGCTAGACGATCGCCTTAAGTTCTATACGTTTACGTAAAATGTGGTCAAATTTACTCACTTTCTACTTAATTAGGTCATTATTTCGATTTAATTGATTAATGATGACATTTACTTTAAGGCCCCTGACCACTGTGCGCGGGCGGTATGAGGGTGTATTTTTCGTAATTATTTCCAAGAAAACGATACATGAATTTTATTTTATTTTTTACTCATAGTATATATATACATATTAAAGACTGCATATAATTTTTTTACTCAAATCTAAAGTATAGTTTTCGGTGTACGCTGCTTTCAAGAGGACAGTATAACGAATTTGCCGCTGGGTGGTTGACAGCCATTAAACCACAGGGTTCAACCGAAAAATAAAATAAAAATATATTTAGAAACTAGACATATATAAGCATCACGTAGGGGAATTTCGATATCTAAAAAAATGGCGGATTAGCGAATTTTCTTTTCTATTTTTTATATGAAATTTGTTAAAAAATAAAATAGAAGGAGGCCATTTATAAAAAAAATCCTAGGAGTTGCCATAGACTGTTTACAACTTTGCGCATGCAAATCGGTTGCATAGTTTTTCTGATATGCTGTCAACCAGGTTGAAAAATGTACTTTTGAGAAAAACGTGTTCAAAGTTTTGCTGAAGGATAATTCAACATACAAACAATTTTTTTTAAACCGCTGTATCTCCGTCAATTTCACAAATTTCTTTAAAATATTTAGTGAGAGCATTTTTAGCAAATGCATCTTTCAGAAAATTAAAAAAAAATTACAAAAAATATTTCTTCACTGTGGTCTGGGACCTTAAATAAATAATCACATCTCTCACAAGCAAGAGCCGCAGAAACAGCTGAAGAAAGAATACGTTCTAAATTTTGTTTTAAAGTCTAACGCAACATGTTTTATATTTGGCTACTGCACATTTTATATGTTTTCAATTGGAATATATGTAGGGCATCCAATTACCCGGTTCTACGGGTATTTTTCGAGGAAGAACCGGGTACCCGGTTCGATTCCGGGTAATTTTTGTAAACTATTAAATAAACTACTTTTGTAAGCCGTTGAGAGGCCAATTTTTATAATATTTGAATATTTGATTAAATGTGACGGGATATATTTAATTTTATATTAAATTAGCTGTGCCCGCGCGGCTTCGCACGCGTAGATATTAAGTGTACTGTTTGGATCGTCATAGAACTTTCGTGAACCTTCTAGAACATTCTCCTTCCAGAACTTTCAAGAAATTTATTGAATGTACAGGAACCTTCTAGACACACCGACACATTCCGCCAATCAGTTTAGAACCTTATAGAACTTTCGTAAATTTTTGAGAACCCCTTCCAGAACTTTCTAGAGCAGGTTTTTCCGGAATCTTCTAGACTCACCGACACAGTCGGCGCACCTATAAAATAATAATAAAATTATTATTATTTTATCAATCAAAAAAGAGTGAAAAAAAATAAATTGCGATCACTATCGTGCAAACATACACCTTTTTACACGCTTACGATAATTCAAAATTAAAATATTTTTAACGATAAATACCTTGAATATTCGCGATTCTTGACGTTACTTCGTGGTTATTGAAGGATTAAGTCTGCTTAACGATTTACTGAAATCGCATTTTTAGATTTGCAGGCAATATATACCAATTTTTCAGTTACAAAAGGATTGATTAACCATAAAACACCGGATATCGTGAGGAAAGCCCAGAATCCTCGGGCCGCGGCTCATCGGCCGGCTAATGCAATGTAGATAATATTTTGGGAAATCCCACATTCGCCAGCGCAAAAACAAATGCCTACTATTTACCTGCATCCTTTCAAAATAACCCTTATCTATGCATTCGCTTATCTCCAAATTTATAGGCCGCTAAGTGCGATCCCTTTTTTTTTGTCGTTCAAAGGCGTTAGTCGTTTAAGAACGCCGATTCGGCTCTTAAATTGAAATAATAAAAAATATAAATTGAAATAATATAAACCGGATACCCGTCGAAAATTATCTGGTTTTCGGTTCCATGAAAAGCATGGCGGGTACCCGGGTACCCGGTTTCGGTTCTACCCGGTTCGAATTCCCTAAATACGTGTATAACAAAATTTACATACTTCTTCACAAGTTTAGACAAGGCGATTGTCACTATACAAAATATTTCATGATATTGGAGACGTAAGCATGGGTTTAGTAGCAGTCTGTCTATGGTCCCTTTTTCAGGATATAATGTTTACTAGCAAATTAAAATTAAAAATTGAAGTACAGGTATTAAAAATATAATGTATGGGAAATGAATAATAATCAAGTACTAACATGAAAACAAATTTAAAAGATAACTATTTGTAAAAAGGACTTGATTATTTAAAATATTCAATTTACTTTTAACAATTTTTCTTATTTCAAAAATTTCTAATTCATCAAAAAGTTATTCTGTATAATTCGTATAACCAGAAGTTAATTTGCAAATTCAGAATAATTATTGCTACTTGAACACCTCAAGTGTTCGTTAACTCTTACATCAAAATTTGTACACAATTTTCCTATGTAAAATAATCACAATCATTACAAATTAATTTATAAATACTCGATTTTTTTAAAGAATCATCATTTTCCTTATTGTTTAATATGTACTTTTTAAATTTATTACTAGTATAAAAAGCTGGTTGAATAGCATCTAGGATTTTTTTAACTACTGAATTTGAAATTTGATTTCTTATAAATACAAATTTTCCCTAATGTTTTACAGTAGCTTGTTGGTCTTGTGGTTAGGACTCTCGCCTCGTGATCCAAAGGTCGCAGGTTTGGACCTCACTCCAGACTAGCTAGTAAGTCCTATTTTCATCGCACAAGCGTTTAGCTTAGTTTGAAAATAGTAAGAATATTGATGTGACACGTATTCCGTGTTCAAATAATATTGGAGGGTAAACAAAAGATTTTAAAAACTTTATCTTAAATTTTTTACTTAACATAATATTATCTTTTCATTTTTCATCAAAATCATTATTAAATACAATCCGTTTAATAATATTTAATTCAATTTTATAATTATCAACAGATAATGAAATATTAATCAATCTACTTAGTATAGAATGTTGATAATTTTTGAGAATACGGATGATTATATGAATTGTACATACCTATGTCCGTAATATACCTTTAAAATTTTTTGTTAAATTCAATTTTATTATTAACTATTGAAATGTTCAAATTTAATTAATTTACGATAGAATTTTCAATTTCTATGGTAAATGAACCTTTCACGTACTTAGTTAATTTAAGAAATGAAGCAAAAATTTTAGTTGTCTTTCAGAACCAGTCCAAAAATATTGATTTTTAAGTGTTCGCACAAGATAGCAGTTCTTTTATTAACAAAAAGTCCTATTAGCCTATATTTGGACCACTGCCCATATTTATACCACTTCCTCTACAGTAAATCAAGAAGCAGGATAAAATATAAACGTATTTAAAAAGTGGTCAAATTTGTTTATTTTATTTTTTAACAAACTGACCGTCTACCGGTCATTATTTACCCTAATACATGGTCCTGGAGTGACAATAGAGTGCAAAGTAAAAATATTTTATGAACATTTTGAATACGGTATAATTACACCATACATCTTTTATGATGGATTAGAAATAAATAAAGACTAAATAATGAAATAAATTGTAAAATAAATAAATTGTAAATTATCAATACGTAGTATAAAATATAGTCTCAGACGAGCGTCGTCTGTCTGTATGACCGCGCTAATCTCAAGAACTACTGGACGAATTTGTATACGTTATATTACTGTTTTGATTTCCATTACTTGAGAAAGATTTTAGTGTATTTAAAATTGCCCTAGCCCATATAGGCATTAATTGTATTAGTGAATCAAGTCGCAATTGATAGCGATTAATATTGGGAATAAAATTATATCAATCTAAATGTAACATTAAAAAAATATTTATTCAAGGAAACAAAAATAATGTGGAAAAAACACATGCTTTTAATATGGGGTGACGGTTTTACCGCGAGCAGGTGAAGGAATGGCGCTTGATTGATGGCAATTACAATAGCACAACAAACAGACAAAGAGAGTTAAATAAAAGCATGTAATAAATATATTTGCATTTCAAACAAGAATATTATTAATTACAAAATGGTCATGTTCAGGGATATTAAAGACGATCGATCTGCGATTTAGTTTAAAAAAAGTTAAATATAGATAATTAATGTATTTTAATAATAAGTTGGACTTGCAGCAAATGTAATGTACTATATATCTGGCTTCTTTGATGATATTAATTACTAAAAATACTAAAAAAAATGCATTTTAAAGTCAAACATAATCTTTATTTTGAAATAAATTATAAAAAAACATAAAAAGTTACAAAAAAGTATAAATTTTAAACAACATAGGATAACTGAATATTAAGTGTACCTTCACTTTACTAAAGGAAGAACATTTTTTCTGTAATTACCAACCAAGAAGTCAGCTGGATTGTAGGTACATACCACGTAGATATGCCCTTGGGCGCTTCTGGCAGACGCAATCCCTATCTCGGTGGTGCTCTTCCAAACCACTTGGACAAAGTGTCCCGCCTTCATGTCTGTTGGTTCCCTGCCGAACGGGTAGTATTTGATTTCACTGTACCAAGAGTCGACGGGAGCCTTACCGTCCACTGTGTACTTAGGGTCGGTTGTTCCCACCATGTAGATGTTCTCTGGGAATTTATAATTCATCCTGTGTTCCATTCTTCCTTTTCTCGCTATAGTGGTAGCCCACTCTTTGCTGAACGTGCACAGATGCCTGCTCAGCTTCACTCGCGGAACACCGTGTCGGTCTCGGTACATGTTGGTTGCGTTTAAGCATTGAGTTTCAAACAGTGTGAATGTTTCACCGGGTGGTAGTGGTTTGGCCGGTGGTGGTTGTGGGTTGGTTGGCGGTGGTGATGGTGGTTGTTGATTGGTTGGTGGTTGTGGTAGTGGTGCTCCCGCACCAGGAAGAGGGTTGTCAAAGCCACATTTTAAACATTTATAACTCATATTGACTATCTGGAAATAAAATTAAAGTTAAATAATGTTAATATTATTTTTTTATTTTAAATCAATTTATAAAAACAGTGGTTCTACTTACAAATGTTATATAATCCTTCGCTCGATAGGAGAATGTTTAATAAATGGAAACTCCTTTCCTGATAACCCACAAATAATATTTCTCATCCAAATTCTGATCTTTTATACCGAAATACACACATTCACACATTCATAGATATCTTATAAAAAAACACTAATTATCAACAAAATTCACGAACGGCAATAATCTATCACCTCGATAATAAATCATTGGATTATATCACATAGTTTAGATGGTGTTTGTTTAGAACAGGGTCGGAATTGTCGATCCGCATTATTGGATTAAATATCCGTTTATAACCTTTCAGAAATTGATTTAAAAAATAGCTTTTTTAATAGAAGTGCAAGTTCTGCGTGAGCCCGGCATCCTTTTTATCCAATATAAGAGATTTAAAAATAAACGCTACCATTTGATTACTGAATTATTTATGTATAATGTTTCTATATACAAGGTGTCGCGTAGCTAGAAGCAAAAACATTACAGGTGGATTCCTGCATTGATAGTGATTTAAAAATGTTCAAGCAGCCATGAACAAATATCGATAATTATGGAGATATGCATTATTAAAACTATGCATTTTTTTTTTCTCAATATTTGTGACTTATTTTTTGTAAAAAGTTGTACTATCTTTACAGTAACTTATATTGATTATGAAAAAATCATTTGCTACAGTACATAAGTCGAATAAAATGATAAAAACCTAACAAAAAATGAAAATACAATTTATAACAAGTTTTTGTCATTTTATTTAAGTTTAATCGAAGAGAATTAATTTTTCATAATCGACTGTATTGACATTTCTCTTTCCCTTTCTAACCCACCCCCTGCCCCAGGTATATTTTGTGTAACATGGGTAAAATTTCCTCCCTTCACCTTTACCCCCCTACCTCCGACATATTTTGCATGCAAATCTGTACCGTCCGACCGATCTGACCCAAATTTGCATACTTATTATTTTGGATGAGGTGGGTAATACAAATTTTCCCCTCCCCTCTAAGATTATACTACCACATTTAGTATTTCTGATAACATAGAACAACCTTTATGTACAGATCTACAAATTCATTTAACACAAACTATCACCACATTGACATTTTCAGCTCAACGATAAGAGACATTAACAAACAATATCTACACAACAGCACCCAAACTATTTAGTACAATTCATCTTCTCTTCTCACATCTCCATCTTCAGTCCCACATCCCCACTGATTATTTTATAAAAAAATGACTCTCTTTTCGTATATTTGATGAGAGGGAGCAATAGTGGGGTATTGGGGTAAAGCAAGGTACCTAATGCCTGTTTGCTATAAAATGATGGTGATTAAGCAATTCCTATAGAGACATTAGAATATTGGGCGGAGACATTAGAATTAGAGACATTAGAATATTGCCTCAGAAAGAAAAACAGTGCAGGATGCACTCGTAGCTAACGGATACTCCCCGATCGTACGGACATCAAGAAAACGATCTAGCATATGTGATGTTCCAAGAAATAAAGCATACTTACCTTACATTAGAGGACTTACTGACAAAATTAGTCGGTTGTTGCTGAAATTAAATATAAAAACAGTCTGTCACTTCATCAGATTTGACAAGGCAAAAATCTTATATCCAGATTAGTGAGGGAGTCCATTGAAATATACAAACATCCCAATTTCAATAGAGATGACAGCTACAAACTATCAAGTATTTGGCGCCCTGTTCTAACGACACTGATTCAACCCTTGAGAGAAGTCGCAGTAAAATCCGCCGACGTAACTAGTACATATTGCACACTGGCGACCTCTATTGAAGAGGAAGAGATCACTCCACAACAAAGTGCATACAATTTACGCCCTAGAAAGCAGCACCTTTAATCAGTCCGACCTCCACCTCCGCGGGTAAAGGTCGTCCTCCTGATGACGTTGGATAAGTATCCAATGAAACGTCGAGATTCGCTTCTCGGTAATACATACGGAGCGTATAAAATATCCGAAATTACAGGAATACATTACTGTTGTAACGAGTCCAACAGTTGCCAGGTGGATTGTAGGTACATACCACGTAGGTATGTCCTTTGGTATTTTTGGCGTACGCAACTCTTATTTCGGTGCTGCCCTTCCAAACCACTTGGGTAAAGTGTCCCGCATTCAAGGACGTTGATTCCCTGCCATACACGAAATATTTGACTTCACTGTACCAGCGATCGACGGCCTCTTTACCGTCCATATTTGGCGTATACGACAATGCGATGTTCTCATATTTTGAATTCTTCGTGTGTCCCAATCTTCCTAGTCTCAGTAGATGGCTGGCCCACTCTTTGCTAAATTTGCACAAAAACCTGCTCAGCTTCTTTTACGGAACACCGTGTCGGGCTCGGTACATGTTGTGTCAGAATGATCCTGCCGGCTGCTTTTTCTTCTGGAGTTGAGGTCTTTTTTTTGAGTATCGAAAATTGAGTGTATGATATTCTCTTTTCCTACTCTATCATTTGGGAGAACAATCCGTACTCGACCAAAACCATTAATGTCATGCATAACTCTCCATAGCCTAAACGTAAACCCCAATTTGTAATATGTTTAATTTTATCTTTGTAATGCACACACATAATAAGAATTATTAATTACTACTATAGTTTCGAGAGGAGCAACTATAGTAGTAATTAAAAATTCATATTTTGTTTGTAGTAAGAAGTTAAAAATAATAATAATAATAATAATTATAATGTTGCACCACGAAGTATCTGTCAAATCTTTCAATGATAGTTAACCCCAATCACTGAAATGCGACCGTATTTTGAACTTAGCAATACTACTATTCTGTATCTTGACAGATATTGCCTAACATTGTAATGTCACCAATTTTGACGTCCTAAGTATGACAGGTTTGAAATTAGTGAATTCAATCAATTGACAGATAAAGGATATTGCTATCAAAAGTTCCGTAACCAATTAGACATTAGAATAATTAGCGATATCTGTGGGCATTTAGGGGTAATGAAAAAGCTTTGGTGGTAGGTAATTTAAATATATATACAACTTCCAAAAATTAGTAGACATGGTATATTCTATCATGGGTTGGAAATGGCGAACGTTCCATTGTGTTAAGTGATCACTTAAGCCAGCCGTACGATAGGCCATAAGACCTATGTACACCCAAAAAGACTTCTATACCTACTTTCCCATAAAAATACAGTTTCGTCTCTGTGAGACATCTATAATATACATTAATTAATTAGAAAGCTCATTATTCATAATTGTGAATAACTTTACGTTACAAAAATATATTAAAAAATGATATCTTTGTTAACTTTCACAATTAAAATAGTGAATAGTGAATCATTTTTTAGTAATTTTTTTTAAAATAGCCTTTCACAAAGTTTTCAACTCTGAAAGAAAAAAAAAATGCAACGATACTTAAATAAACGGATGTTTCCGAAACATGTAGTGTAACAAGTATCAAATATAAAATAGTGGAAAAAAACTAAGTTCAGTGTTTTATTTCATAATTTGTTATTTATCCCTTGATTACTTTTACATGCTTACCTAATTTAAGTGATTTAATTAAATCCCACTGTAGGTATATGCATTGTGGTTAAATAATTAAAAAAGAAATTCATCAAACATCGGTAATAAGATAAAATGGAATAAATTACTATATCAAAAGTTTTTTCAGCATTTAATATTTTTTAATATATCTACTAAAAATAATTAAATACATAATCAAAAAATGGACGAGCGCATACTCATGTACGCGCGCTAGAAAGTGTGATCGCGATAAATATGTATATATTCTAAATGTATATTAATACAATTATACGATGTAATATAGCTAAATGATAACACAGAGAGAAATGTGTTGATGTCAGTAATATATTTTTATTTATTTTCGTAGATGATGGTAGTGTATGAAAACTTTAAACATATATTTTGAAATAATTATATAAATTACATAATTTGAGAATGTAAATCATTTAGGGTAGTTACTGTTAATATGAATTTAAAAAAAGAAATACGGGTTTGGTGGATGGCTTAGCAGACAAAAGCCAAAATATATCAAAGTCACAACATCCATACCCTTGACAGCAGCCGCGCAGCATATATACAAAATCAGATGCGTTGGCTGTTGGTTAAGGACCATCGATTGCTCCTAACCATGTCATTTTGTTTTTTAGCCCTGTTCGAATTCGAACGAAATCATTATTATTTAAGTTTTTTTTTATTAAAATAAGCTAAACGCTTGTGCTATGAAAATAGGACTAACTTGCTAGTCTGCAGTGAGGTTCGAACCCGCGACCTTTGGATCACGAGGCGAGTGTCCCAGCCACAAGGCCAACAAGCTACTCATGTTATAATGTATCACAAATTTACAAGTGTATTTCGTAGTATCGTATTTTCGCTACATGCCCCGCACATCGCACTGCCGCTACAATGCCCACGCTACTCGCGCGCAACTTCCATTGCAGTAAAAATTTTACCCTAACGCGCCAAAAGAATATAAATTCAAAAATGTTGTTGCATCATATTTAACGGTAATATTATAAATAGCAAAATGGTCAAATTCATGGACAATAAATTTTTGTGTCTTTTGATGTCGATGTAGGTATATCAGGTTTCTTTGGTAACATCAGATGTCGTGAATGAAAACTGACAAATATTTAAAAAAATATATTTCTACGTTAAACAAAGGTATTTATTAATTTAGAAACATGTACAAAAAATTATACGGGAACATGAAACAAATTTTTTCTATCACAGACACGTCTTTGAAAACGAACAGAAAACTGAATATTATAAACACATTTTTGATGGATGTCGCGTTTACATTGTAGAGTTTATTCATGATGATCATTAAGTTAGGTAAAATACATAAACAAATCTCTACGTGAGTTTAAATGAAATTCAAGTTTCGAGAGTAATAATATCTCGTTTCGTCAGTACCTAACCTAATCAATTCATTTTTGTTTAATACTTCACATATTGATGAAAAATACTATTAGTCTCGAAACTTTAAATTTATATATGTATTTTAAAGTAGTTTACTACTTCGCCTTTTGATGAAAAATACTGTTAGTATCAAAACGTACGGCGAGACATTCACTGCAAATGCATATTACAGCATTTTATTTCGAAAATGTGGGTTTTGATTATTCTTTTATATTCGAACTTATATACTAAACTACGAATATTTTAGGACGATAACTTAGATGAAACTTTTTCTTCTATAAAAATAGTAAACTGAACATTCCTTATAATAATTATGAAAATATAAACATTAATCAACAGGCAGCGCCAAAAAATAAGTTTTAAGTGTCTTAGAAAAAAATAAATAGATTCTGAATATGTTTAAGTAGGTATTGTATGCAGAATATGTTTTCTTACGAGTATAAAGCTAGCATTATGATGATAAAAATATAGTTTAATAATAATTTAGAATTATTACAATGTTTTTGGTGATTTTAAAACGCCTTTTTCATGTAAAGAGATGATTTTAAACAATGTATTGTATTTACCAAAGCACTTTGAGCCTTCAAACACTATTTAAAATCTAGTTTATGTTATTAAAAACACGTTAATTACTATTTAAAAATAAAAATTCCAAAACATGAAATATGTCAACAAATAACGTAGTTTTAAAAACAAATTGATTTTTTCTGACAAAATGAAATTATATGCCTCTCAAAACTTATATAGTCATATAATATTATAAATCAACCAGTGGCGTGCAGCGCATACAAACAAAAAACCTGTGCATTAATAAAGATTCTGAGAAACAAATATTAATTAAATAATCCTTATCTTAAGAAAAAGTTGATTTAAAATTCTAGCCGTCATTCGTCCTACAGCTACAAGTTTTATTTCTGACGTTTCCATTTAAAGTAACGTATCTGTTTTTTTCGATTTAAAATTCTAGCCGTAAGCCTACGGCTAGAAGTTTTATTTCCGACTTTTCTGTGCTTAACTTCATGTCAATTCTTCATTCATTTCGCCAACCAATTTGTTCCACAGATCTAGTCAAGTCGAGAAAAAAAACGTGTGTTTTTAATGTTGCGAGTTTTGTGCAATACTTCTTCGAAAGGTCCTATGCCAGGCGCACGTCATGCAGAAATGTTATTTTTTTACAAATTCCACCCAAAACTTTCGGTGTCAATTTTATGTCTTTTCTATGGTAAATGTAAATACGAATACGACAAATACCATGTGTTATCTGTCATATCATAATGATATCATAAACTGTTTGATTTATTTTTGTGAAAAGAAACGTATATCTGCAATGAGTATTGTTCCCGATTTAATTATATATAAATCGTCTTCAAAATATATTGAAATTTTTCGCCGTATCAGCTATACGTATATAAAAAATATATATATATATATTTAGGAAATATTGTTTACAATACTTCTTTTATAGTGCAGTTATTTTTGTGGATTGAAGCTACTCAAAATAGTTCATCAAATATAGTTAAAAATATTTTAAATGTATATCCCCTTATAGGAATATGCGTATATATATATTTTTAATATAGGTATATATTCAGTCACAGCATAACCTAAGTTTATGCCCACTGCACGCCACTGAAATCAACTCACGTAGAGGCAACACAGTTTATGTTTTTATCCAATTTAATGATCATTACGAAGACGACTCTTCGGAGGAGGAACATTATTTATGAATTCACCAATACGGTTGCCACGTGGATAGTAGTTGCATACCACGTAGAAATTCGCTTAGGAGTCTCTCGCTACCCCGACCCCCAACTCGGTAGAGTTCCTCCAAACCACCTGAGTAAAGTGACAGTACTCATTCGACAGCGATTCACTGCCGTAGGAGTAATTTTTCCATCCACGGTACCATTCGTCGACAGCGACTCTGCCGCCTGCGTTGTCCATGTAGAGGTTTACTCCATAACTTGAAGCAGTCCTGGGCTCCGTTTCTCCACTTGTCACCAGAGATTCAGCCCACTCCTGGCTGACGCCGCAAAGATATCTTTTTAGCTTCAATGGCGGAACGCCGTGCAGTGCTCGGTACGAGTTGTGCGCGCTCAACATTGAAGATTCAAACTCTGAGAATCCCATCTTGGCTGTCTGGAAATAGAATTCAACAAATACAGAAAAAAACAACCAAACTGAAGTAAAATAATTTTTATATTGAATTATGTTTTGAGAACATAGTTACTAGATTTTATTCCCTAGAAGGATGAATAATGCAGGAGCGTGCAGTGAGAACAATGAAGCATGCCGTTTTTCTAATCATCATTTTGAAAAAAATTCAAAATAAAAAATATACATATTTCGTAAATATATGATTCAGATTTAAATATCTCTTTTTTTTAAATAGGGATGCAAACACTGAATACGTGTCGCATCAATATTCTCGCTTTTTTTCAAATTAAGCTAATTGCTTGTGCTATGAAAAGAGGACTAACTTGCTGGTGTCCTAGAATGGGGCTCAAACCACCGACCACCAGATCGCTAGGCGAGTGTCGTGACCACTACACCAACAACCTACTCTTGTTTATCTTTAATCTTTTATATCCTTTCTTTTTCTTTAAATATCTTTTAATATTATATCACATAAATATTTAATTTCGGTATTTTTTTCCAATATATTATGTTTACTTAACTCTTAAAAGACTGTGCTAAAAAAAAACTTTGGGGACGGTGGAGTAACACAGCGTTACCTGATTAAAAATCGGCATAGTTTTTAATATGTGATAAAATATACATAAATTCGATACAGATAAGAATTTTAAAAGGTCCCTTTATATAATTATGTAAGGTAAACATACATATTTGCATTATTTTAGTAAATTATTATAAAATTATGGCAAATCGAATTGGCGTGCGCTTCCGCCGACGTTTCATTAGCACCTGAATACAACGAAGCGGTCGCCAACTCGCTTCAGTTGCCTGCAGATCTTTGTCTAACACGTGTTACCCGACTCTCTCGTACTCTTTCTATATTGTTTTTGCTTTCGCCGAAACCCAAGCAACCGCCATCTCTGTTCTACATGAAATGTATGGTATTGTCGTGCTCTTTCTTGCTCGATTTAACTGCGATATACAATATTCTGCTCTCTCTTGCACACTGGCCGAAAATACGAGAGTAATGAATTAATATTTTTTAATTAAAAAATCCGTACATTCCTAACAGTTTAATTTAGTAATTTTGGTGTTAAAATGTCTATTCGATGATTACAAAAAATGTGACGTTTTAGTTTTCGTAAATAAGGTAGATATTTCATATTATGTATGACAGGTAGACCTACGTTACATCACCGACACACAGGAGTTAAAAGCCATGCTTCAATATTCTCACTGCACGTGCTTGGAATAATTATTTTAGATAAATTATAGAAATTAAAATAAAACACAAATTACATTGTTTTCACCACTTTATTAGATTAAACAATCTACATATTTCGAGAACGACGTTCTCTACTTCAGGATTATTGATGGTTTTAGTACACAAGTGATTTGTGTTTTATTTTAATAATAATGTCACCACAAAGTTCAAGCCTTCATACAGAAGAAAATACATTCTACGAACAGTTAAAATATAGAAATCTCAAAAAATGAAATGTATGGTAGGTGTTAAAAAATTGAAAATACTAATTTTCAGGCGTATTCTAGTAAATACTTAATACGTAGATAAATAATTCGAAAAAATAATATATATAGCTACATTAAATATAATATTGCATAATACTCCACTTTAAAGATATAGAAGTATCGTTACCAGCTGCAAAATCAATGCTCACTAATTAGTTCAAAAGAAATACTACAGATGTCTCTTATATAGTCTCTAATATGTCTCTAATTCAAATAAATGAAAGATTCTCATATTTTGAACATATATAGAACATTCAAAAATTTTAAAATGTGTGGATGTTCTTACAATGGAATTTGCAAACGTTGCATTATCTAGAGTGGTCACTTAAGCCATCTCTTATAGGTTGTAATCCCTGAGCCATCATATAAAAAAGACGTCAATACACGTTTATCATGTAAATGCGTATTAATTATATTATATTAAAAACAGCCACTCTTAAGTTTATACATTTACCAAATAAATTTAATAAAAATAAAAAAATAATAAAATTAAAAATCTTGGTTCACTCTAAATTTGTGTTCAAATCACCATGCCTCATTGAGCGGATCCGCGCTCGCAATGATGCTCATTTTCAAATATGTTTTTTATTTAGTTTATGGATAAATAAAACTAAATAAAAATTTAAATCTATTGAAATATGAAATAAAGCAAACAAAACCCCAATTAAAAAAAAATAGGTTTGGCTCTGTGAGAGTTATATAATTTATCTAAATTAATTCTAAAATATATATTTCTTTAATTTGAACATATTTATAATATAGCGGTTATACTTACAAGTGTTGTATTATCCTTCAGTCGACAAGAGACGGTTTTTTCAATCCTGTTTGTAGCGAACAGCTTTCACGGTAACCCACAACTAATCTTTCCCATACAAAATATAATATACCTTATGAATGTTGTGTACACGATAACATGATTCTTATGTGATATTGATAAAAAAATTAACATTTTTAATATTTTTTATCTTTAATCTTTTTTATCTTTATTATTTTTTAGTATTTTTGTATGAGGTTTGATCAAAAAGTATCGCGAATTTTGAATTTCCGCAGGTTACATATATTCGATTTTTTGTGGCGTTATGTTGGTACTTACGTCTCTCACTTATGCCGACAAGTTCGGCCATTTTGAATGTTCAGTTGATTTTTGACAGCTGCTTTGCTTGCACGTGTTTTGGCTCGTCTTCGATTTTTGCCTATTCCAAAAAATGGATCAAAGAATTTGTATCAAATTTTGTGTGAAAAACAAAATTAAGTGCGCGGACGCATTCCGAATGTAAACTTTGGCATATGTGACTGAAGCTGTCTTGGACCGAAGCAACGTTTATCGGTGGTACAAAATGTTCTCAGAGGGCCGAGAAGATGTGAATGACGAAGAGCGTACCGGACGCCCGAGCACGTCAACATTAGACGAAAACATTGATGAAGTGAAGAAAATAGAATTGGCCAATCGTCGAATCATCGTTAGAAAAGTTGCTGAAGACCTAAACATATCGATTGGCTCGTGTCATTTGATTTTTACCAATGATTTGGGCATGAGACGGTTCGCCGCGAAATTCGTACCAAAATTGCTCGACCAAAAACAGCATCGTATTAACATTGCTAAGGAACTGTTGGACTCTGTTCGCGATGACCCAAATTTGCTCCAGAGTGTTATAACTGGTGATGAATCATGGGTTTATGATTATGACGTGGAAACCAAAGCTCAATCATCCCAATGGATCTGCCGTACGAGCCAAGATCGAAAAAGCGCGCCAAATTCGGTCGAATGTGAAGGTTTTGCTTACAATTTTCTTCGATTGCAGAGGCGTTTTCTTGCCACAGGATAGAACGGTCAATAAGGAATATTACCTGCAAGTTATGCGCAATTTGCGCGAAGCAATCCGCCGGAAACGCCCAGATTTGTGGAAGAACGAAAATTGGCTTTTGCACCATGATAACGCCACTGCTCACACATCGTTGCTTGTGCGCAAATTTTTGGCCGAAAACAACACACTAATAATTCCCCAGATCTGGCCGCCTGTGACTATTTCTTGTTCCCGAAACTGAAGAGGCCAATGAAAGGACGACGCTACGCTACGATTGAGGAGATAAAGACGGCATCGAAGAAGGAACTGAATAAGATCACAAAAAAAGATTTTTTGAACGACGTTGAGAAAAAACGTTGGCATAAGTGTATAATGTCTGGTGGGGATTACTTTGAAGGGGACAATATAGATATTCATGAATATATAAATAATTTTTGAATAAACACAAAATTCGCGATACTTTTTGAACAGACCATGTATGTATCTATTTTAAAGTCCCGTTAATTTTTTTAGGTATAAAATGTATATTTAAAAAAATACTGAATATACCATTTACATAAAAATTATAAAAGTACATAAATTTGCAAAAATTAAAAAGATGTTTGTAAAAGTTTGAAGCGCCCCTAAGGTGAAAATTATATAATTAGTTATTAGTTTATTTTTATATCTTTAGTGCCCACAAGACGCTAAGACATTATTATATACCTTTGTACTTATTGCCATTTAAAATATACCCATGCATTTTTAAAGTATGTACTACACCAAATAATTTAATAATATGGACGAAAATAATTTTCAACAAGGACTCTTCTTTCGGCCGTTTTCATCACGATGTCGCCTACCAGGTCGTTGGAAGCAGCGCGCGGCCGCGTGCTGGCGACTCCCCCTCCACTGGGATCGCGGCTGCTGGCGCTGCGAGCGCACACGCTCCGCTCGGCGCGTGGCGGCGTGGTCCCCAGGGACGGTACATACGCCCCGTCTCGACGATATTTAACTCTTACTTTAAAAAAGTACCATCTGGAGTACCCCAAGGATCACATCTTGGACAATTTTATTTCTAATTTACATCAATGACATCAAGCATTGTTTTCTGCATGCTGAATTATCTTTGTTCGCGGACGATGCAAAAATTTACAAAGAGATAAAGTCTCCCACTGATTGTTTGTTGCTTCAAGATGACATTAATAGACTCTTAAAGTACTGCAAAAATAATCAACTTTCCCTTAATATCGATTAATGTCATATCATTTCATTCTCCAAAAAAAGAAAAAATTTATCCTATAATATCATCTCAACTTCTGCACTCAGGTGAGGGATCTCGGTGTCATCTTAGATTCTAAATTAACATTCATCCCACATATGGAATCGGTAATTGCTAAATCTCTACTCCTTGGTTTCATTGCCAGAACAACAAACCCATTTCAATCACCGTATACATTAATCACTTTATATTTTTCATTTGTATGCAGTCAACTGGAGTTCGGATCAGTAGTCTGGAACACTCATTATTCTACATACAGTGAGCGACTTGAAAATATTCAATACAAATTTCTCAATATTTTAAATTTCCGTTCCCGTTTAGAATTCAACTCATACACAGAAAGCGAGTGTTACCATAAAATCCCTCCTCTATCATATCGAAGATGCATACAAGATCTGTGTTATCTTTATAAAATCTTGAATAACTTGGTTAACTCACCCTATTTATTAGAGCGAATAGGTTTAAGTTGTCCTACATACTCAATGCGTTCAAATAATTTATTTTACCCAAACTTTGGTAGGACTAACTACTTAAAAAACTGCTTTGTAACCTCAAAATACAATCTGTTAAATTCTACAAATAATCTAGACATTTTTACTGACAATTTGCTTTTGTTTAACTTTTTTGAACTATTATCTGATCACTAATGTTCGACAAGCACTAGAAAAAGATTAACTGATAATCTACATGTTATATTAAATTAATATGTTTTTTTTTTATAATGTTATAATGAAAAGGTATAATAGCTCACTTTTCTGGGAAGTAAATTTATGATTGAAAAATTAATCAAAATTTTTAATTTTCAGTGAAATATCCGCAGTGGATCACACCTTCCTTGACATTGGAAACTAATCATTTGCTTTGCTGCTATTGCTGTGAATCCTGCTTTACTATCGTCTAATCAGAGTTGTCTTTAGAACACAGAATAAAATTTCTGCTTTATAATTATGGTTTACATAACCTTTTTGATTACTCATTCTCAAAACAGGTGATTGAGAAAATAGCGGGAAAATTATTATAATGCTAGTGCCAAATGTTTGAATAAATAAAAACTATCAATCTAAGATATTTTAAATTAAAATATTATAAAAACTTTGGTGAAAAGTATATGTAAATACTATAAAATATTATAAAATGGAGAAAACTGCCATGAACATTATTAAAAAAAAAACAATCAATATAAAAATCACTGTTTTTTTGCACTTTTCAAATTTGATTTGATTTATTCAACTATTTTTGAGATACACACTAATTTGATAACAGAAGAAGATGATTCCTAAAATTTTATAAACAATAATTATTGGAATCAGGTTTACTTCATTATTATCTTAAAAATTGTAATATATTATAATAGTATTTATATTATAATTGTATTAATAAAAATAATTTTTATTTAGTGTATTAAAACATATATTTTTTTAAATTGCACCTATTAAAATTATAAGATACTATAATTTATATCAAATTATTTATTTTTTTATTTTTCGATAGTACCTACCTACCTATATCTGGGAATACTGTTTGTAACGTGTCATCATTTAAATTCGGCCGCATCGTTCCATCTTCGAAATTACTAACTGCTTGCAACTGGATACTCCCTATTTTTCAAGATGTCCTGTATTTTATTATCTGTAAAGAAAGGATTCATAACCCTCAGCTGCCGCTGTGACATTCTAGTCTAGTCATGTTAAATTAATATGATTTTATTTAAGATTTGAAAGGGTGATGTTAGACATTAGAAAACAACTACTGCTTGAAGCATTTTGGGTCTTTTACCTCATCATTAGTTTTCTTCATATACTTTGCTTGGCCCGTATGGCAAAAAAAATGCAATCTTACGATAACCTCACTTGCTTTTAAAATTTGTTTTCTACCCAAATCTTGCTACATTTTAATACAGTTCATCCCCATCTTGTTGCTTATAACAAGTCTTCATCCGCACGTTTAATATTAAGATTTGTTTCGCCGCTTGATCTTCTTGAACCTCTTTTACAAAACACTTTTATCATTTAATTTTAATTTTTTTAAATTGACAAGTTCGCCTTTTAAATAACTCAAATAACAAAACCTTGGGCTATATTTCAATAATTCTTTTGTTGCAAACGCTGGTGATCTGACGTAATAAGACTAGAATTCCAGCTTTTATTATTAAGAACATTATTTGAGAACGCAATAATATTTTATTCACATCTCAGTTGCATTTAACTCTTATTTTATTTCTAACATATTATTTGAAAATGCAATATTTTATTCACATCTCAGTTGTATTTAACGCTTATTTTATTTCTAAAACATTATTTTATCTCATTATTTATAGAATATTTTGTACCAAACATAATTTTTCTTAAAAAAAAGATCCTTGGTCATTTTCATTTTATTTTTGGAATTAAATTGTAATAAAACCAAATATTTGTGCTCATTGTGTGAACCCATCTTGCTTGAACTCCCTTTGCTACAAGCAGACTTCCAGTGAACGTACCTCACGACCCCCGACTGAATCTAGCTGGTGAACAACGGACCTCAGAGGATCTTCTCCTAGCCCCAAGGGCGGGATAAGAGCCTCTCCGAGTCCATCCGTTGCAATATAAAGGTACAAAATCACACAAGGAGGCACTCTGATACTCATAGAAGTGCGAGCAGGATGGGAAGGCGTCCACACAAAACCTCTTCTACGTCTCCGAAATGCAGGGACAAATAACAAATATAAAACATTAAAAATTACATTACGGATATTTGGAATTCTCTCCTACAATACACAGCCTATACGTAATACAGCGCATTATTGAGTGAACTTAAATTATCAAAAATGAAAAAAAATACTGGCAAAAACTCTTAAGAAATACTTTATCAATAACTATATGTCCCTTTCTATATGTTCCTTTCCTTAGAGAATCTTTAAGCATTATCAGTTTTTCCTTTTCTGTGAACATTTTTTTTCATTTTCTAATTAAATCTTGTTTTTTTTAATTTTAAGCCTTTCTTACATAATGGAATAAATATTTTATAAAAATACTTAAGTATTATAATAAATCCAATAAATATCTAACCATTATTTGCGTTCTTCGTGTAAAAGTTAGATAATAGTGAGGAATCGAGGACCCCCTTTTTAACGATAGTCAACCGCTTCACGGTCTGATTTACGAAGCATCAATACAAATAATGATCATTAGATAAATATTTATATTTTAAAATATATATGGGCAGTTTAAATATACAATCACAATCTTTCTCTCCGTTTTTCTAATACTGTCTCCTAAGAAAACAACAAATATTGCTAAAATTATTTTTACCATGTGAATGCATCTACTATAAAAATCCTTCTAGAACACTCGTGCCTTAAAACATGCTATAAATCTAAGGATATGTCAAGTTCATTAATAACAAATATGTAATCACAAAACTAAAGAATCTCCAAATCGATGTTTCTGTTACAAAAATGATGCTTCTGTCTAATATTGGTAAGTTTTCAAGCAAATCTATACAGCCTGAGCAATGAGTCATCATGGTAGTTTATCACAGATACATGAGGAATAAAAACATAGGTATTAATTTGTGTCAATTCTCTTCTGAATATTTTTTATGGTAATATACCGAAGTTCTAATTTGTAAAATATCTACAGCAAGATTGATTACTAGCGTTCTCGATAATATCAACCATCTTATATAATTTCGTAATATGTTTTCGTGGAAATTTGATATAAATCATGACAAAAAAATCTCATTTCGACGTATTTAGTTAGAGAGATATTAAATAAAATAATGCGTGAAATTGAGGAATATGTGCATCTGAACGTGTGCCCATGGATAAAAATCGACAATAGATAATAACCGCCTGTTAAAGTGCCATCTAGCGGATGACGCTCGAATAATTTATAAAATCGATGGAAGGCACCATTTAGCGTTCTAAAGACATAATTAAATTTGTTACAATTAATCAAGGCTTGACAGTAGAAACTTCTCTGTAGTTTTGAGACTCTTCTACACATCCGAGTTAAGGGCGGATCCAGGGGGGGGTCATGGGTCAACCCCCCCCTGGGCTGGGTCCAGGACCTAGGTGGACCTGGACCCAGCCCTTAATTATAACTTCTTGATACTTGACCACGACTATGTTACCCCCCCCTGGTGCCAGAGCTGGATCCGCTCTTGATCCGAGTAAGGATCAATCGGAAAATTATTTTGAATAGATATGACGTAGGAGAAGTATACTACTTCTCCTCAGATACAAACAAAGGATCATCGTGATCAAGAACCATTTTCTGGTGAATTAGACCAGATCCGATAGCGGATCAAACGCCGCCGATGTTTTGAATATGTGGTGTAAAATTTTATCAACATTAATTAAATTTATTATAACTTCTATACATATATACAATATATAAATACAAAAAAATTAAATAAGATATCAACCCAAAACAAAATGGCAAGCGATTAACTCCGTAATAGATAAAAGTAAGCAAAAACAGATAATAGAATCATAAATTTCAAAAAAAAAGTGTGCAAATGTTTTTAATCAAAAGTCAACCTAATTAGATCAGTTATCCAAACAATTTATAAAGACATACAAAAAAACGACGAAAGTCATTATCTCAATTTAAAATGGTCAACGAAACAGAAATTACAAAAGTAATGCATTACATGAAGGCATAAAATTCAACGTGTTTCGGAAGCGATGATCCCTTCTTCAGGAAAATAAATTTACTAAAATTAATATTCAAGTATAGACAGATTAGTTGTGATGGGAGGGAGTTAGAAGGAGCGTGATTACAAATTACATATGTACAAAGAAGTTTAATTAATACTTTTTACACTAGGCTTATATAGAAATATTTTTTACGATTTTTTTATGTAATTTTAAGAAAAAAAAGTATTTTATAGTTTTCTTCTAAAGGATTATTTCTACATATTTTGTATAAAAAGATTAGTGTAACAAACATTGTAACTTCAAAATGCTACAGTAAAATGAATGTTAATAAAATTAAGATAGTGTAATAATTAATGAAACACAAAAATTAAAAAAATGCATTTTTTAGTCAAATATAAACTTTATTTCGGAAAAATGCGCATGAAAATTATACATAAACCTTACGCTATTAAAAGGCATGCCTTTGAAACTTTTTACGTAACAAAAAAACACTTTACTTTTTAGGAGGAACATTATCTCTGTATCTACCAGAGAAGTTGCCGGGTGGATTGTAGTTACATACCACGTAGGTATGTCCTTTGGTATTTTTGGCGTACCCAACGCCTAACTCTGTAGAGCTCTTCCAAACCACTTGGGTAAAGTGTCCCGCCTGCAAGTTGGAGGGTTCCCTGCCGAACGCGTAATATTTGATTTCATTGTAAAAGCGGTCGACGGCTTCCTTACCGTCCACATTTGGCGTGTACGACAATGCGATGTTCTCCCCATATTTTAAATTCTTCCTGTGTTCTAATCTTCCTAGTCCCACGAGATGGCTAGCCCACTCTTTGCTGAATTTGCACAGATTCTTGTTCAGCTTCAGTTTCGGAACACCGTGTCGGGCTCGGTACATGTTGTGTGCATTTAAGCATTGAGTTTCAAACACTGTGAATGTTTCACCGGGTGGTTGTGGGTTGGTTGGTGGTGGTTTTGGGTTGGTTGGCGGTGGTGGTTGTTGGTCGATTGGTGGTTGTGGTGGTAGTGCTCCCGCACCAGGAGGAGTGTTATCGAAACCACATTTTAAACATCTATAACTCATCGTGACTGCACCAGGAGTGTTATCGAAACCACATTTTAAACATTTATAACTCATCTTAACTATCTGGAAACAAAATTAAATGAATACTTGAAATAAAATTGAAGTTGATTAATTCTACACTTGATTTGTCTTTTAAATACAGTAGTTGTACTTACGAATGTTATATACTTTTGTTATACCTTCGATCGACAGGTGTAGCAAACGCCTGATAATCACAAATAATCCTTCCTATCTAAATTCGCTGGTTTTATAGTGATGTCTGCACAAATTTTATAAATAAATACTTCTTATCATTATAATTTATGATATAACTAAAATTATCTTTGATCTCCTCAATTAATTATTCATGTCGTTTTATATCATCAATTTAATTATTATTAAAAAAATATTTTTAAATAAAATACTTTTTTTTCCAGATAACATAACTCCTGTGAATTTTATCAGATATCGATTAAAAAAGGCAATATCAATGGAAATATTAGTGCATGATTTATGTGAGCCTTGCGTTCTTTTTGTATGCTTTTATTATTACATGCTTTTTATTAACTCTCTTTGTCTGTTTGTTTAGGTGAAATCTTGTAATTAATTTTTACCAACTTCCCGACTAGAAAGACCTCTGAAATTTTCAATATTTTTTTTTATTATTAATTATTGTAATTATTAAGTTCGACATGTTTACACAAAATATAGTCAAATTTTATCACTTTCTACATAATAAGGTCATTATTTCGATTAAAATAATTATTGACCTCATTAACATTAAATAAATAATCACGTCTCTCACAAGCAATAGCCGCAGAAACAGCTGAAGAACATTCCGTTCGAAAATTAATTTGTTTTAAAATCAAAAGCTGCATGTTTCATATTTGGCTACTGCACATTTTTATATGTTTTCATTTGGAATATATGTATAACAAAATTAACATACTTCTTCGCAAGTTTAGACAAGGCGATTGCTATTTACAAAAAACACAAAATATTTCACGATATTGAAGACGTAAGCATGGATTTAGTAGTAGTCTGTCTCGTTCGTGGCTTCAAGAGAATGAGTTTTAAGTATGATTATTAAAAGTGTTCTTTGTTTTCACCACTTCTATATTGAAAATATTTACATGTTTCAAGACCAATGGTCCTGTAACGTTTCTTGAGTTTCGCGGGCGTGTTGGTGATACGCTTTTTTTTTGAAAAGCGATGCTTTTAACGAAATATGAAATGTGCTTAATTATTTTAATAGATGCTACTTTAAGTTACCGAATTGAAACTTTATTTGAACTGAGAACTTCGGAAGTATATTTACATGAAAGCTAAAATTAAATTTGGTCAATAATATTGTCTAATGGTTATAGGACTCCCTGATGTGATGTAATAAACTCAGCTCGAAAGGGTGCGTAGCAATGAAAAAGCCGTAGTATTCATACGTTGTGAATCTAACATAATATTATTAACGCGCAACTCGAGCTGCGTCTTTTATTATAATCTATCGAACACTCTAACTAGACCGCCTACATAATTAAGGATTAGACGTACCTATTATTAAATATTAGGAATTGTATACAGTGGAAAAGAAAAACATCAACGGGCCAGCTCAGGTGTCGGTATCCTCCTGCATGAAAAGTATGAAGACTCCATTGATAATATTGAATACATCAACCATAGAATACTTAAAATATCACTAAAAGTAGAAAACATCTCAACAAATATAATAAGCGTATATGCCCCTGACATTACAAAACCTTTAGAAGAATCTGAAGAGTTCTACGCACAGCTGCAAGATACAATAAACCAAATATCAGCCCCAGAGAAAATAATTATGCTAGGTGATTTTAACGCCAGGATTGGAGACACAATTCTAGCAGGCACCAAACAAAGATTCAACGAATCTGCTTTAAATCAAAACGGCGAAATTCTGATAGATATATGTGCGCGAAACGAAATGAGAATATGCAATACATATTTCCCACATAACATGCAGCATAAATACACATTTGAAAACACAAGGGGAGATAAATCCGTAATCGACTACATAATAACGAATAGAAATATCCATCCCTCTACAATAAATGATGTCAGAGTACTATCCTCGGCAAATATAGGTTCCGATCATCATCTAGTTCTCTGCAAAATGAAACTGAAGCGACCAAAGAGAAGACGCAAGGAACCTAAATACATCTCAAAACTCAATCTACAATCAATGGAGAATGATAGCACAAGAGGACTTTATGTCAACAGAGTGACCGATAAAATGAATCAAAATGGGGTGACCGAAAGTGACAGCGTAGAAGATGCCTGGCAAAAGATTAAAACTAACATCAACAATGCTGCAGATGAGGCCCTAGGAAGAAAAAAAGTAAATGTGAATGCTGAACCTAATAAGAGACCATGGTATAATGAGAATGTAAAAAACCTAGCAAGGGAAAAGAGGGATAGTTATCTGATGTATAGAAGCAACCCCACATCAGAAGAATACAGAAAGTATAAATCCATACGAAACAGGGTCAATGCTGAAATAGATAAAATAAAGAAGGAATACTGGCTAAAATTTACCAGAGACATGGAGAGAGATCTTTACGGAGCACAGCGAAGGGTATGGAACATGCTTAGAAAACAAAAAAAGCCTATAAATGAATACATACAAACAAATAAAATATCTATAACTGAGTGGGAAAACTATTTTGAAAACTTGCTTGGGAGTGCTAACCAAGCGAGAACTGTCACGCTGGACGATGGCCATGACGAAGGATCAAACGTGATCCTGAGCAATAACGAAGTGATTTCAGCCATAAAGAAGCTAAAAAATAGAAAATCTCCCGGAATAGATGAAATCCCAAACGAACTCATAAAATATGGAGGCATAAAGGTAGCGAAAGAATTAAATAAACTTTTCAACAAAATCTTAGAGCAATCTGAAATACCAAACGAATGGAAACTGAGTATCACCATCCCTATTTTTAAGAAAGGCTCCAAAACAAACCCGGAAAATTATAGAGGAATATCCCTTTTATGCGCATCGCAAAAACTCTTCACAAGCATTGTAAAAACAAAACTGGAGAACATAATTCAAAATTGTGATGAACAGCAAGGTTTCAGAAAAAACCGGTCTACCACTGACGCAATATTCGTGGTAAGACAAATAAGGGAAAAATCCATTGAATATAATAAACCGGCGTATATGTGTTTTGTTGACCTCACAAAAGCCTTTGACAGAGTGCTTCTAGAAGATGTTATAGATATCCTAACGGAAAAAGATGTACCACTACCCATCATCAAGGCTATTCATAACTTGAATACTAACAACAAAATGCGCATAAAAGTAAACAATGATCTATCGAAAGAAATCCCAGCCGCAGTAGGCATCAGACAGGGAGATAGCTTGAGCCCCTTCTTATTCAACATCATCATGGATAAGCTAATAGAAGATGTCAAAACAATGAATCTAGGCTACAACATGGGAGACAAACAGATAGATATAATATGCTATGCTGATGATGCGGTATTAATAGCCAACTCCGAAGACGATCTTCAAAAACTTCTGCACAAATTCCATATATCTTCACAAAGATTCAACATGAAAATCTCCGTAGCTAAGACTAAGAGCATGGTAACATCGAAACTGCCAATACCATGCGAGCTTGCAATTGACGATAAAATAATAGAGCAAGTAACGAGCTTCAAGTACTTGGGTGTCGAGATATCCAGCAGTAACGACCTCTACGAAGAAGTAAGAGAGCAAGCAAACAAAGCCGCAACTATTGCTGGATGCTTGAGAAATGCTGTCTGGAGAAACGAACATATGCTCAAGGAGAGCAAAGTGAAGATATACAAGACCTGTGTCCGCCCAATCATGACGTACGGTATCGAGACAAGGGCTGACACTACCAGAACAAAAAATCTCCTAAGAATAACTGAGATGAAGACTCTCCGACCCATTGCGGGACTGACAATCCGAGACCGAGTGAGGAATTCCGAAATACGAAGGACCTGTGACGTCGAGGATATTGTCCGATGGGGAAGATCTAGAAGACGTTACTGGAGAGATCATGTGGAGAGAGCTTGTACTGAGAGAGTAGTGAGCATAGCAGCGAACAAGCTGCCGTCTGGTACCAGACTCCCAGGAAGACCGCATAAAAGATGGCGAGATAGCTGGACATCTGTATCCCAGGAACAGGCTCCGAGCAATGACAGGACGCAGTCCTAGATGAAGCAGAAGAAGAAGAAGAAGAAGGAATTGTCGCTTTCTATTGAGAGGACGCACGCGGCATCTCTCAGCGCAGCGGCAGAGGCGACGCGAGAATAGACATGTTTACGCAATTTCTTCACGTAACGGGGCACCATCTGGGTTACCCACGTCACATATTAGAACCTGTAGACCGGATTCCACAGCCGAGCGCGAAGTCTGGATTATAGCGATGCATATGGATTGACGATCACCATGTGCGGACCTCAGCATAGGGCGCTTGGAAAACAAGCCGACGCTCGCGTAACATTACCGACGGATCATAATAAGGACATGGTGCCAGAATTGCGCAACAGCACGTAATATCTATTTTTAACCGATTTTCAGAATACAATAATATAATCGATTTGAAGATTAGCCAGGTTAAGTATTTTCCAGTCGAGAAACATGCAATTATATCTGTAGATTCTGTAGATTAACTCGTAGAATGTTCGGAATGTAAAATTAATGGTCGTGCTCACCAGAACACATACGAAGTTTACTGAAGGGCATTTGGTAGTTTCCGAGCCGAATGATCTGTTCATAGTATAAAGTGGGAGAAAATAAACTTATTTATAACAACCGGCGCATCCAGAGTCTGTTAATTATTTTAACACAGCCCAAGATTTTAAAGGAATGGAAGTTACAGATCTATTCATAGGTAGAATTAAGGAAGTGTCTAACCACTTTAGATTTTCCTTCCCATGGATTCTGGATTCCCCCCGGAATAGAGGGGGATACGGCCCCAAAGCATCGCCGTATCCGGTGGTTAACCCCTGTGTAGACATAACCTTCCACGCTTAGCTGCAGATCAAAACCAACCCGAGACTCCGTTGCCTCTGCAGGGATTCATTCAGTGTCCTTGTCCTCTCGGCGACAAATATATCAGGAAAATATCCCGCGCCTGATGTTAAGGTTTTTTTGCAGACGGTCCCACGAGGCAGTCGGGTAGACTGGTGTATATGATGAGGGTCCCACGGAGCGGCCAAATTATTATTTGATGTACTGCTGGTTAAAGGGCTAAATGAACTAACTGGGTGGCTGGAAAAGACCTATCCATCTTAGGTGCGTCAGACAGAGCCAGGTTAGCATTGCCAATGATAACTGATGCTTAAGATCCAACGGTGTAGTTCATATGCTAGAGATATTAAAAAGACAGTATTGCAGAGTGAATGTTACTATTAATTGTGTAATTCTAGATATGTGTGTCCTGTGCCTAAGGAAAAGGACCCCGGAAGGCTCCTGTATACAGGTATAGCAGGATAGTAAAGGTTTTGAATGATGAATGGAATGGTGCTAGTAATGTCCTATCTCGTTTTTTATTGCGGTCCCGAGCAGAAGTATTATCGATTAAAATAATATTCATTCGTGTCAATAAAAGTCAAATAAAATGATACGAACCTTGATAAAATTGAAAATACACTTTTTACCGAATAATTGATAAGGCAACTTGAGGCATTCGAGATGCGGATCTACAGAAAAATACTCAAAATAAGCTGGACGTACAAAGTTACGAATGAAGATGTTATGGTTCGGATGAATAAAGAAAAATAAGTTTTTAAATAAATAAAAATCCGAAAACTTAAAATATCTCAGACATGTGATGAGAAATCAACATCTCGCATCTCATAATGCAGGGAAAGCTTGCCGAATGTCGGGGCCCTATAAGAAGGAGAGCGTCATGGCTGAACAACCTGAGACAGTCGTTTGTCCAGCCTACTGTAGAGCTGTTCCGGGCCGCAATAAACAAGGTCCGCATAGCCAACAACGTTGAATGGATAGGACGCGAAAATAAGAAGAAGACTGCTCGAAAATACAGAACATGATTTAAGATAGTAAAACTAAAAACGAATTTTTGCAGATTCGACAGTATACCGTCGATTTTATTGAATGCTTTTCTTGTAATATGATATCGAAAATGACAGATTAGACACCGAGAGCGTGACAAAGATAAGATAACGCATGAGCGTTCTAATAAGAAAGTAGAAAAAAAAAGTGAAACTTTTTAAATTATATAGATAAGGTCCAAGGACATCGCTATTAGAAACAATACACGTGAACCGTATAAGTTTTTGTATACGCTTTATCAATGATTTAATCTAAGAAAATCATTTAAAAAATGTGTAAAAAAAAATAAAAAACATTGATAAGGAAGTGTTTCAGTCTTGTTTTTTAGTTTAAAATACCTTCGAAATAATGCAATAGTACATTGTGCCCACTTTTGCGCGAATATGAAAATCAAGCATTTTTTGTTCGAATTCACAATTTTTGTACATCTACTTTGAATTAAATCTCAAAATTGAAATTTATACTGAGGTCGCAAACTATAGACCTTTTATATGTAAAATTTTTAGGTATTTATCTGGTCCCCCACAGAGATAATATAGGCGAAAATTAAAAAAAAATCATAAATTTAATTAAGCACAAAAAAATTGAAGCTAAAAAACTATTTCTGTTTGGAGAATTTATCGTACTAAAATTGAATATTGTTCAATTGCGTTCATTAACTTTGACTACAAAGAATACATGAACAAATACAATTGATTTGTAGAACAGATTGTATTGAATATGATGCAATTTATTTAAAAAATCTAGAATAACATATTGCTGGGTAATTTAGGAAATTACTGATACCTGAAAATGTGAAAAACGACGTGCGCAGTAAAATAAAAATGGGCCGCCATTTTCAAATTGGATACAACAAAAGTTTCAAAAGATTAGTTTTGAACTATCAAAACATATATAAATCCAAGGATAAATACTATTTTTTTCTGAAATAATCAAGCAACCAGTGCTGGACCACTTGAATAATAAAAATGAAAAAAAAAAATTAAGTGAAACATGTTTATTTTGAAATACATGCATGAAAATTATAAAACAATTTTTCTTTATTAAAAAACACATCTTTGAAACAACATATAATATGGACTGAATATTTAGTGAACCTACATTTTACTTTGGGGGGAATACATTACTGTTGTAACGAGTCCAACAGTTGCCAGGTGGATTGTAGGTACATACAATGTAGGTATGTCCTTTGGTATTTTTGGCGTACCCAACTCCTATTTCGGTGCTGCCCTTCCAAACCACTTGGGTAAAGTGTCCCGCCTTCAAGGACGTTGGTTCCCTGCCGTACACGAAATATTTGATTTCACTGTACCAGCGGTCGACGGCCTCCTTACCGTCCACATTTGGCGTGTACGACAATGCGATGTTCTCCGTATATTTTGAATTCGTCCTGTGTTCCAATCTTCCCAGTCTCAGTAGATGGCTAGCCCACTCTTTGCTGAATTTGCACAAAAACCTGCTCAGCTTCATTTGCGGAACACCGTGTCGGGCTCGGTACATGTTGTGTGCATCTAAGCATTGAGTTTCAAACAGTGTGAATGTTTCACCGGGTGGTTGTGGGTTGGTGGCCAGTGGTGGTTGTGGGTTGGCCGGCGGCGGTGGTTGTGGGTTGGCCGGCGGCGGTGGTTGTTGGTTGATTGGCGGTTGTGGTGGTGGTGCTCCCGCACCAGGAGGGGTGTTATCGAAACCACATTTCAGACATTTATAACTTATATTGACTGCACCAGAAGAAGTGTTATCGAGACCACATTTTAAACATTTGTAACTCATCTTGACTATCTGGAAATAATTAAATGAATACTAGAAAAAAATGTAGCTACAAAATAACATTTTTCTTTAAAATCAGCTTATAAATACATTGGCTCTACTTACAAATGTTTTATAATCCTTTGGTCGATAAGAGACTGTTTATCAATGCTATACGTAGCAAACACTTTTCCTGTTAAACTACAAATAATCACCCGCATCAAAATTCGCTTAATTTATACAGAAATCTACACAAATTTCATAAATATACACTCCTTATCATTATAATGTACCTACGCTTAAAATTATCTTTAATCTCCTCTATAAACAATCCTTATCATCATTTAATCATTTTGAACAAAAAAAATTATTTTAGATAGAATACCTATATCCCAAATTTTGGGTACCATAAGTCCAATAATTCTTACCAGACTAGCGATAACTCATCAAAATTGATGGTTATTTTTAAACGGCTTTAACAAACTATTTTATTTAAGATTTTTAGACTATTTTAAATTGTTTTTAAATCTTAGCCAATGAAAATTCAAGCATTGGTGTATAAAGATTGATATGATTGGACGACAAATTATTACATTCGTACTTGGTGTATATATTTTTGCGATTCAAAGGTACACAGACCTTTAACATAATTAATATTGACACCCTGCTATCGAGACGCTATTGCAAGCCAATACTTAACCACAACATCAAGACTAACAACAACACTCAGCCCTGATGATGGACCCTGCCAGGAAGTTCTTAAAACATGGCATAATACCCCAGAAAATACAAACCAGAAGTTGAAGAATCATCTCCTGATAAAAGTTCCAGTAACTTAAAGTTGACCACAGTAATGTCTAAATTTTTAGATGTCAGAATGATCCTGCCAGCTCCTTTTTCTTCTGGAATCGAGGTCTTTTTTCGAGTACCGAATATTGAGTGAATGATATTCTCTTTTCCTACCCTATCATTTGGAAGAACAATCCGTTCTCGACCAAAACCATTAATGTCATGCGTAACCTGCCATTGTCTAAACGTAAACCCCAATATAAAATATGTTTTATTTTATTTTTGTAATACATACACAATATGAGTTATTAATTACTACTATAGTTTTGAGAGAATCAACTTTATTAGTGATTAATAACTTATACTGTGTTTGTATTACAGAGTTAAAATAAAACATATTTTAAATTATAATGTCGCACCACGAAGTGTTTGTCAAATCTTTCAATGATAGTAAACCCAATCACTGAAATGTGGCCGTATTCTTAATTAAGCAATATTAGTATTTCTGTATCTTGACAGATATTGCCTAATATTGCAATTTCACCAATTTTGACGTCTTAAGTTTGATAGGTTTGAAATTAGTGAATTCAATCAATTAGATAGCTCATTATTCATAATTGGGAATAAAGCCACGTATTCACTAGGACACAAATTGTCTACGTGACGCTGCAACGTCGCGCACTGTTCCGCGACGTCGCGCGGAATATTGCGCCGCATTTCTACGTGCCCCGGCAACATTGCCATACGCACGGTTCTCGAACGAACACACGGGGACATCGTACCGCGCGTCAGTAACACGTGGTATGTTAACAAGCTAAGACGCATGCGCTACAGTAACATATGCTATATGATATGTTATAAAACAGCGTTCCGTAATATGTATTGTATCTTGCTTGGCTATGGAAGACTCGATCATTTGTAATAAATTTTCAAAATCAGTTGATGTCATTCGAATGAAATTGACAAATGATCCGTCAGACATTCGAAGATCGCATAGAATATCCATCCTTCTTTTTTTTTGCAGTAAATATTTTCACACACACCACCTTTTTCTGCTCTTACGTTTCGATAAACTCGTTACAATAAATAGATACACAGCACTAATCATCATAACCGTTTTGGGCGACATTTCCGCGACAGATACCGGTGTGCATACGTCAAATGACCGCGTCATTGTCCCCGAAACATAGATGTTTATGCGACATGCCGCGCAGAACGTTGCGTGATTTGTCCCCTAGTGAATACATGGCTTAACTTTCACTATTAAAATAGTGAAATTCAACAGAGTAACCATTTTTTAATATTTTTTTTTGAATGGCCTTTCACAAAGTTTTCAACTCTGAAAGATAAAAAAAGTGTAACGATATTTAAATAATCGTTGAGTTTGAACGATCCATTGTACCCACTCGAGTTTATATATTTTACCAACCGGTTTTGAGGGAAAATATTTCCTTCGTTAGGTGACAAAAACCTAATTGTATAAATTTGAAAAACATGGTATGTATGAGACGGATAATCACCTATCCCGCTCGCACACCTTCGCGGCGGTCGCACGCGCGGGATTCAGCGCGGCGACTTACGCAATAGGCATGATGACAGAATTAAAGAATTAAATAATAAGTGATTTTGGAGAAGAAAATATTTTGAAAGGATTCTAAAAAAAGTAACCCATAAAAACCAAGTTTTTACAATACTCCCTTTCTTATTTTCGGGTTTCGTGTCTACCATATGCGTCGGAATCTCCATACAACTTACTGAGTTGTATGAAAAAACCATTAATAATTTGAAAAATCCAAAATTATACTATAATAATTATTTTTTTAACTAAAATTTAACAGATCTTCTTGATCATCGTCACGAGTCTACTTGCAAAATTTCAGCTTGATTGGATCATGGAAAAATAGTTAAAAATCGATCCAAAATTTTGTCGTCAGGCAAGCAGACGCCGCGAGTTAAAAGAAAAGAAGTAAAAATGATCCAGTTTTAATATACACATTGAGATTAATAAGATTTTCAATAAAATAAATGTATTGAATTATGCAATCCGCCATTTTAACAGAAACACCGGTCAGAACGAATGACGTCACGTACCATCACCGTGTCTTTGAACCGCTGCCATAGACACAATTCAATGTGTAATGAGGCTTGACGTCACGTAGACGAAATGACAGCTGCGGGCGTTTTTACGTGAAATTAAAAATATGTAGATGAAAATGCAATTATTTGCGTATAAACTTAGTTTATTACTGAAATAATGTTATTTTCGGTAATAGTAGATGGGTACCTACACTAAAGAATATTATTTCAAAATCTGTCATCATGCCTATTGCACCGCCTTCGGAGCTAGTCGTGGCACAGGCACTGGTAAACCGTCGCGTCGGTATAACCGTACTATTTCCTATGTCAGGTGTGGCGAACCTAGGGCACGCATTCCCGATGTGGCACGTATGAGAATTTGGATGGCACGCGAACGATTTCCAAGTTCAAAAATATTTTTTAAAATTTTTAAATTTAAGGGATTAAAATTTTGATGAAATAATCCATTTTGATTTTTATGCTGGCCACACGCCTTTGACGCTTGTTTTCGTTTGAGGTTATGTAAGAATTTGTCATCGAATGTACAACATCAAAAATCTCATTGATAAATAACTTATGTGTATTTTCATTGATTACGACTTTATTTTTAAGAAACTATATTGAAATATTGAAGCTTGTAAATAAAATTAAGAAAAAAAACATTTTTTATATTTTGTTAACTTTTTACTCCTTCGGCACGCCTCCAATCGAGAAATAATATTTGAGGATTTTTGGCACGCGGACCCAAAAAAGTTCGCCACACCTGTCCTAAGTGTTTCATTGTAAGGCGCTCCTGAAAACACTCCTCAAGCACCGGATATCGCAGTGGGCCAAAAAGATATGAAGAAATTGACATTAAATAACTGACACGTTTGTAATTATTTTTAAAAATGGACTGTTGGTTCAATGGAATACATTCTCATTCTTACAATGTTCCCGATCTCCCACCACCTAGATACCCCCTCCACTTATACTGAATCCACAACCCACACACACCAGACAACCACTCCCACATTCCTCAGTCTTAACTAGGGATGGGTAAATGAAAAAAAATATCGATATGTATTGAATCGATATTTTAAAATAAGGGGAATAAGTTTTTGGCGACAAAAAATGTAACCAGAAAAAGATGACCAAAAAAAATAAAAAGGTTACCAGAAAAGGTCGCCAGCCAAAAGAAAATATCGGTATATCGGGAAAAAATATCGATATATCGAAAAAAATATATCGATGACCAAAGAAAAAAAAAAGGTGGCCAAAAAAATTACCAAACAAAAGTCGCCAAGAAAAAAGTATCGATTATCCCAGAAAAAAATATCCATACATCAAAAGAAATATCGATATTTGATATATCGCGACAAAATATATCGACGATAAATATCGATATTTTTCAAAAAAAATATTGATATATTGATATATCGATATTTTTTACCCATCTAGTCTTAACCTACCTGAAGCAGGAAACGGATGTTTCCGAAACATGTAGTGTAACAAGTCTCAAATATAAAATAGTGGAAAAAAACTAAGTTCAGTGTTTAATTTCATAATTTGTTATTTTTACTTTGATTACTTTTACATGCTTACCTAATTTAAGTGATTTAATTAAATCCCACTGTAGGTATACGCATTGTTGTTAAATAATTAAAATTTAAATTAATCAAACTAAATAAAAATAAGGAAACTCATTCATATTTTTAAAAAAATATTGGTAACAAGACAAAATGGAATAAATTTCTATATTAAAAGTTTTTTCAGCATTGAATATTTTTTAATATATCTACTAAAAATATTTAAATACATAATCAAAAAATGAACGAGCGCATACTCATGTACGCACGCTAGAAGGTGTGATCGCGATAAATATGTATATGTTCTCAATGTATATTGATACAATTTTACGATGATAACACTTTGGTGTAGTTAAATGATTAATATTTGTATTTGAAGTGCTACAAATGTGACTAAATGGTTCGTGATAGCTAAAATAAGAGAAATGTGTTGATGTCAATAATATGTTTTTATTTATTTTCATAGATATTGGTAGTGTATGAAAACTTGGAACATAAATTTTGAAATATTCATATAAATTACATAATTTAAGAATGTTAATCATTTAGGGTAGTTACTGTTAATATGAATTTTAAAAAAATACGGATTTGTCGGATGGCTTAGGAGACAAAAGCCAAAATATATCAAAGTTACAACATCCATACGCTTGAAAGCGGCTGCGCAGCATCAGATGCGTTGGCTGTTGGTTGCTGAACATTGATTGCATTTAACAGCACATTAGAAATTTAAGAAAAAATTAAATACTATGTTTTAAACCACTTAATTGCTATATATTTGTCAACTAGTTTCGGTTGGACTCAACCTTCTTCAGGACAATTACAATATAGACTGTTTTTTCAGTCTTAATTTTCAGTCTATATTGTAATTGACCTGAAGAAGGTTGAGTCCAACCGAAACTAGTTGACAAATATATAGCAATTAAGTGGTTTAAAACATAGTATTTAATTTTTTCTTAAATTTCTTATAATGTCAAGCCACAAAGTGTTTTCTTGCTTTGAAAAGTTGAAATTATTATTATTTAAGTTTTTTATTAAAATAAAGAGGCGAACACGGAATACGTGTTAAATCAATATTCTTACTATTTTCAAACTAAGCTAAACGCTTGTGCTATGAAAATAGGACTAACTTGCTAGTCTGGAGTGAGGTTCGAACCCGTGACCTTTGGATAACGAGGCGAGTGTCCTAAACACAAGACCAACAAGCTATCATGTTATAATGTAACACTAATTTGCAAGTGAATTTCGTAGTCTCGCATTTTCGCTACATGCATTGCCGCTACAATGCGCACGCTACTGGCGCGCAACTTCCATAATAATAAAAAATTTACTCTAATGCTCCAAATGAATATAAATTCAAAAATGTTTTTACATCATATATAACGGTAATATTATAAATAACAAAATGGTCAAATTCACGGACAGTAAATTTTTGTGTCTGATGTAGGTATATCAGGTTTCTTTGGTAACATCAGATGTCGTTAACACAAATTGACAAATATTTATAAAATACATTTCTACGTTAAATAAAGGTATTTATTAATTAAGAAACATGTGGAAAAAATTATAAGGGAACACTGAAACAATTTTTTTCTATCACAGACACATCTTTGAAAACGAACAGAAAACTGAATACTATAAACACATTTTTGATGGATTTGGCGTTTATATTGTAGTTTATTCATGACGATCATTAATTTAGGTAAAATACACAAACAAAGTTATCTCCACGTGAGTTTAAATGAAATTCAAGTTTCGAGAGTAACAGAATTTCGTTTCGTCAGTACCTATCAATTCATTTTTGTTCAATACTTCACCTGTCGAAGAAAAATACCGTGAGTATCAAAATTTAAGGCGAGACATTCACTACAAATGCATATTTCTGCCTTTTATTTCGAAAATGTGGGTTATTATTATTCTTTTATATTACAACCTATATGCTCAAGTAAAAATATTTTAGGACAATAACTTAGATAAAACTTTTTCTTATATAAAAATAATAATCTGAACATTTTTTACAATAATTATGAAAATTTTAACATTAATCAGAAGGCAGCGCAAAAAAATTAGTTTGAAGTGTCTTAAAAAAATCAACAGATTCTGTATATGTATATGTACTGTACGCATAATACGTTTTCTTGCGAATATAAAGCTAGCATGATATATAGCATTATATGATAAAAATATGCTTAAATAATAATATTTTTTGGAGATTTGAAAACGCTTTTTGCATATAAGGAGATGACTTTAAACAATATATTTACGTCTTGGAGCCTTCACTTTGAGCCTTTGAATACTATTAAAAACTTGTTTATTTTATTAAAAATATATTAATTTCTATTTAAAAATAAAAATTCCAAAGCATGAAATATTAAAGAGTTAAGGTTGTTATAACGGTCGTTAAACATTTTTAACTGTAAATGGTTACGGATATTTTATACGAACCGTATGTTTTTCCAAGAAACGATTATCGACGTTTCGTTGAATTCGTATTCAACGTCATCAGTAGGCACAGGGCGGACTGATTAATGCTTCCGGGGGCGTAAATTATATGCACTTTGTTGTGGAGTGTTCACTTTTTCTACGATAGAGGTCGCCAGTGTGCAATATGTACTAGTTACGTCGTGGACTTTTCTGCGACGTTTCTCAAAAGTTGAATCAAGTCGTAAGAACGGGGCGCCAAATACTTGATAGTTTGTAACTGTCATCTCTATTGAAATTGGGATTTTCGTCCGCCCTGTGCTTCCGCGAGTACAGGTCGTTCCTGAAGGCGTTGAATACGAATTCAACTAAACGACGAGAATCGTTTCTCGGATAAACATACGGTTCGTGTAAAATATCCGTAACCATTTACAGTTTAAAAAAAGCATGAAATACGTCAACAAATAGCGTATTTTTAAATACAAATTGATTTTTATCGACAAAATGAATTTGTGTCACTCTCAAAACTTAGATAGTCAAATAAAATTAGAATTCGATTTCGTTTATGTTTTTCATCCAACTTTCTAATTTAACGATCAATACACAAACTTTACATCGGAGCAGTGACATTATTTCTGTAATCACCCCCACAGTTGCCAGGCGGATTGTAGTTGCAGACCACGAAGACTCTGCCGCTGGAGTCTCTCGCTACTCCGACTCCCAATTCGGTAGAGTTCCTCCAAACCACCTGGGTGTAGTGACCTGCCTCGTTGGACGAGGGTTCAGTGCCGAAGGCGTACTTTTCGATTTCACCGTACCAGCTGTCGACGGCGACCCTGCCGCTCACTTCGTGGTTGGGGTCGGACGAACAATCCTTGTAGAGGTTCTCTCCGTAACTTGCGTCTGTCCTGTGCTCCATTTCTCCTATGCTCACTAGAGTTTCGGCCCGCTCCTGGCTGAAGGCGCAAAGATATCTTTTGAGCTTCAGTGGCGGAACGCCGTGCCGGGCTCGGTGGAGGTTGTGCGCCTCCAAGCACTCAGATTCAAACGCTGAGAATGAATTTGAATCTGAACTCATCTTGACTGTCTGGAAACGGAATTCAATAAATAAAGGAAAAAAACAACAAAATTGAAATAAAATAATTTTAATTATATTCTGATAACATTACATAAGTTACTAGATTCTTTCCCTATAAGGATGAATAATTCAGGAGCGTGCGGTGAGAACATTTAAGCATGCCGTTTTTCTAAGCATATTTTTTGAAAAAACTTCAAAATAAAAAATATTCTTAACGTATCATTCAGATTTAAATATTTTTTAATATAATATCATATAAATATTTAATTTCGATATTTTTTCCAATATACTCGTATTATGTTTAGTTAAGAGTCATGCTTCAATATTCTCAATGTACGCGCTTGGAATAATTAATTAAGATAAATTATAGAAGTCTCACAAAAACGGTGTTAAAAAAATTGAAAAAACAAATGTTTATGCGTATTCTATTACCTATACACTTAATACGTAGTTAAATAATTCGAAAAAATATCATTTATACCTACATTAAAAATAATACTTCACTTTAAAAATATATAAGTATCATTACCAGCTGCAAAATCAATGCTTACTAATTAGTTCAAAAGAAAAGACTACAGATGTCTATAATATAGTCCATTCAAATAAACGAAAGATTCTCATATATAGAACATATATATTGAAAATATATAGAACATATATTGAACACATATAGAACTTTCAAAAATTTTAAAATGTGTGAATGTTACAAAAGAATTTGCGAACGTTGCTCTGTCTAGAGTGATCACTTAAGCCAGCTCTTACAGGCCGTAAGCCCTGGGCTATCATATAAAAAAGAGTTCCATACACGTTTCCCGTATAAATATCTTCGGCTCTGTGAGACTTATATAATTTATCTTAATTACTTCAAAAATATATATTTTTATAAGCAAATCATATTTATAATATAGCGGTTATACTTACATGTGTTGTATTATCCTTCAGTCGACAAGAGACGGTTTTGTCAATCCTCTTTGTAGCGAACAGCTTTCACGATAACCCACAACTAATCTTTTCCATACAAATTTGTTAGTTTTATATCGAATTTTCACAAATGTAATTGGCAAACAACATTGCTTATCACTACAATTCACGAAACTGCAGTGAAAAATAATCTATAATCTCCTTGATATCCAATCATTAGAATATTTCATAATTTAAACGTGTTTTACAACAAAATAGAATATACCTTATGGATTTTGTGTACACGATTACACGAATCTTATCTGATATCGATAAAAAAATTTAACATTATTAATATTAGTGTTACACCCATACAACACACGTCTACCGGTCTTTTGTATCCGATATATTATTTTTAAACATATGTATTTTAAATTCCCGTCTAGATATTTTTAGGTGTAATATATATATTTTAAAAAATACTAAATATACCACTTACCTAAAAATTATTAAGGCTGGACATTCACTGGAAATGCATATTTCGGCGTTTTTTTACGATATTGTAGGTTTTTATTATTCATTTATATCAGAATTTTTACTGTTACCTGCAATTTTTTCAATGTAATAACTTAGATAGAACCGTTGTTATTATGTCAAAAGTAAAAAACTGGACATTATTTAAAATAATTAATAAAATGTAAGCATTAATCGACAGGCCGCGGCCAAAAAATCGTTTTTAGTGTCCTAGGCGGCGCTGATTTGTAATGAATATTTATAAGTACGCATAATACGTTTTTTTAAACGCATAAATTATACTTCATTATCTAGAATCCGTTACTAAGGAAATTAAGAAATATTCAATATTAATTAAGTTATAATGTTTTGAATTTGCAAGAAATTTATACGTTTTTTGTTGATTTTAAAAGGCTTTTTTTTATACAAAGAGATGATTTTTAACAGTATATTCTATTTAGTCCCGAATGATGACGTAATTATAAAACAGAATGCTGTCGGTAAGTGCCGCTGAGGTGAAAATTATATAATTAGTTATTAGTTTATTTTTATATCTTTGATGCATACAAGACGTTAAGACATTTTTATATACCTTTGTACTTATTACCATCTAAAATGTACCCATGCATTTTTAAAGTATATACTCTACCAAATAATTTAATAATATAAACGAAAATAATTTTGTATTTCTGAAAACGTGGAACGCTGAGGGATCTTTAATAATAAAATATTTTTATATGTATTTTAACAACAATACATATATGTCATGAAAAAAATTACTGGATTTTGTCCACTAGTCATTTATAAAAAAATATAAATAGTGGTTCCATTACAAGCTGCGAAATCTATGTATACTACGTACATGTAGATGTCTCTAGTATAGTTTTTCAGATTGGAACATATGTACAATTTTCGAAAATTTGTTAATGTACGCATGTTCTTACGGTGGATTGCGAACGTTACATTATGTAAAGTGACCATTTAAGCCAGCTCGTACTGGTCACAAGCCCTGGGCCCATCCTATAAAGACTTCTATACACGTTTCTTATATAAATAGCTCTGTCTCTATAAGACTTCGATAATTTATCTTTATTAGAAAAATATTTTTTGATAGCATCCCTTGCGCCACCATCCCCAAACATTTCAGTAAATTATAATATTTTTGCTTTTCATACTTTGTTTCTCACGTTTTTTGGTTTATTGTTTGTTTTTCTGTCATAATAATGTGATGTTCGGGAGAGTGTTGATCTAAAAACTTTTTTTGTTTTATTGCTTAATATTGTTGATATTTATTATTACATAATTATTGCTTTTCATACCTTGTTTCTCACTTTTTGGTTTATTGCCCCTGTTCATAGTATAGTAAAGCATACAGTATTATATCTTCATACAAACAGCCGAAACGACGCCCTTCGAAATCTCGGTATACTTCGAACTGCTCAGTCAAGAGTCAGTCAATGAGTAGCCCTGGTGCGTGTTTAACAAAGTTTAAGTACCAAGCAGCCGTAGGTATTTATTTCAAGGACACTGCCAAGATAACGTACTGTATGTATTTATTATACTGTGCCCTGTTTCTGTCATACTGTTGGTTAGATTAGCTTTTAAGATTTGAAATCATATTGGTATGTGAGTCGTTCTTAATTGAGTTCCAGTTAAATATTTCAAGAATACGTTGATTTGTTGTATTATTCTAATTGAGAACTGGTGAATACTCTGTATAAATAAATAAATAAATAAAATAAACCCAATAATATTATATACACAGTTTTTTTCTTATGGGATATATTTTGTTAGAAAAGAAATCCTTGAGTCCCAATATTTGAGAAGCGAGAGACGCAGTGAGCAAGCGAGACATAGCGAGGCAGAGCTCATTTGCTATAAAACAATTATGAAAAAGCAACATGGTCATTTAATATTTAAGAATATTTTAGGCGAATACGAATGTTGAGTATCGTAAGACGCTTGTGTGGAAAATCTTTGGTCGATAGAGTGAGGAATGAACAAATTAGAAGTGAATTCAATGCGAGCTGTAGTGTGGTAGATAGAATAAAGAAAGAAGTGCTGAGATGGTTTGGTCATGTGGAACGTATGAACGAGGAAAGGATGGTTAAGAAAATATATGAGGCGAATGTTGAAGGCAACAGGAATAGAGGGCGTCCGCGAAAGACCTGGCACGATCAGGTACTACAAGTATTTGAGGATGGCCCTGTTAAAAGCCGCAACAACCGTAGAACGTGTATGAGAAGATGTATGAATGTGGCCGAAGCAAAAGTGGTGTGCCAGGATAGAAGAGTGTGGCGTTCAATCCTCTCTGCCTACCCCTGCAGGGAAACGGCGTGATGGTTAGTTAGTTAGTTAGTTAGAGTATCTTATGTGCGTGCACGTGTATGGGCGTACGTTTGTATGTATGCTGGTCAATAGGAGCGTACGAAAGGACGGGTGCGCCACTTGAAGTGTATTCCGGAATACAGACGGTCGCGGAATTAACCAAAATCTTATACATTGTTGTATTAAGTCCGTTATAAACGTGTGAAGATAATGCCAGAGTATCCTTGAAATTCCAGACCCTTACAAGTAAAGGAAGAAATATAACAATTATAAACAAACCAAGAAGTTTTATAAAGCATGTGATCTGGTTCTTTAAGATTGGCCTCTATTCCTGGGAGAATAGGGAGAAAAACCAATTGATTCATAAACAATATTTTTATCGATACTGAAAGGAGGAGAATGGGAAACCACGAGTAATATGGATAGCTTCAGACATCTTAATGATTTGAACTAGGCCAAGAATCCAAACGTGCAAGATGCAATGATTCTAGCAGAATCCATGGTAGGTCTTCAATTCGAGTGGTTAATACAGGCATACATTTCTGAGATCAAGAATCTCGGACCTAAATGCTTGTGCTAATTTTATTTTATATCCTGTATGTTCTTTTATATTTCTACTGTTTGCATTTCTGTGCTTTCCTCGTATTATTGACTGCACGTATATCGTTGTGAAAAAAGTAGCTATGTACATTATTTCCACGCCTCTGTCACTGGCACACATAACTTAAAACATAACCACCCCGTTTCAATACATATATGGAATTAAAAAGATGAAATTAATGAGTCGTAGGAAAAAAGAACGTATAAAAATGATAAGCAAGTATGAAGCAATTTCGAAACATTGAATTGAAAATTCTGCCATTTTATCTTATCAAAGAATTATCAAAAATAAGATTGCTAATAATGTAGTTCCATCCACATACCGATACAAGCAATTTTAAAATACATTGAAAACAACTGCTTCCATTACACCTGGTTAGATTTTCTGAAGTACTCTGCAGTGTGAGTACGAAAATCCTTGCTGACGTTTCGGCTCTATCGCCAGGCTAATGCAAGTTGTAAGAAGTTAAGTGTTTTCGATGTTATTTTATGGAATAAAAGCGTGGATGCCAACCGAAGAATTGATAAGGCGACTTGAATAATTCGAGATTTGGATCAACTAAAGGATACACAAAATACGAATGCAGATATTATGGTCGGAAAAATAAAGAAAAATAAGTAATTAAACCCGAAAACTTCAATATCTCAAATATATAATGAGACCTTCAGAGAATTTGGACCTCATAATGCATAGAATAATTACCGAAAGTCAAGACTTTGGAACAGGGAAAACAACATGGAGGAAAAACCTAAGACGATTGCTTGGCCAGTGTACCGTAGAGCTATTCCGGGCCGCAATAAATAATTTGATGATAGCCAACGCCCGATGAACAGATGGAGCACAATAAAGAAGAAAAAAGTTTTTACAAAAGAAGTTACGGACGTTACATGAATTTACAGAGAAAAACAGATGGACGGATGGACAGACGGATAGACAGAGGGACAGAAAAAGAAATTATTATAATTCGGACTAGTTCTAACCCGTCAAAAATGACGGAACTTTGCTTCACTTATTTGCTAAGCCCTAGTAGGTAGTATATATATATATATTTTTTTTTATTTTCGTTTCAACAGGCCAAGATGCCCAATTATAGAAGCGAAACACATCACAAAACACCCAGGCTTGAGTAAATCACATAGATTTATTGTAACCTGACCGAGAATCAAACCCGGAACACTCGGTATGAGAAGTCAGTGTCATACCCATTGGGCTACGAGGGCCGCCTTTTTTATAGTACCTTTTTTTAGTATCTTTTTAACACGTCACGGAGAGGTGGCCTATTCATATCCGTTACCCGAAGTTACGGGGACAAACAGTCAGACAGACGGACGAAAAGACAACGAAATTATTATGATTGATTAATACTTGTCATTGATAAATATGTAACTGGTGAATACGCGTTAACGAATTTCAGATCACACATTTGATGAATAGTCATAAGCGGTTTGCCAAATGCATTTCAATCACATTTTATATTATGTAAAAAAAAATTCATGTAATTACATTGTAATTATTTAAAAAAAAAACAATATTTATATTTATCGTTTTTTTAACGTATATTATTTAAATGGTTGGAATTCCTCAAACGTCTCGCATGTTCGATGTATATTTAAATGACAGAAATATAATGTTTCATACTTTAATGAGTTAATTATGTGTTTATTTGACACAATAAACGTAAAACGATAAAAAATGCGTACTATCTTTTTTACATATCTACTCATAAATTTTTACTTAAAAAGCGCTAAGTATTTTTTATAACTGAATTTATAATCCGAATTTGATAAATATTTTATCATAATTCCTGTTCCACTTCTTCCAAATTAAATGTACAGTACGAAATAAACCAAGAAACTTCTCTAACAGAATAATAGATTATATCCACTCGCTTGCCTTAGTCCAAAATCTTCCGAGGAGATCCCTTAAAGCAGTCATGTCCAAAAATGTATTTAAACATTTATGTATTTTTATTTATTTATTAGTTAATTTATTTATTTGTTAATTTTACATAAGGTGGGTAAATTATGCATTTAAATGATTAACAAAAAAATTATCACGATAAATATACGCGCGCATGCGACAGAGGAAACGCCTCACCTCACAAGTTTACCCCTTGAGTTAGTAAACTTGAACATAGTGGATATTCCGATGTTCGTGGTTCAGAGGAGGAGACTCTTGATCATATATTTTTGCCTGAACTCCAATACCTTTACAGTGAGCTGATCAAGGCTAAATTTCAACTCCCAACCAATATTTCTCATCATCTTGCTATGAACTTACCTAATCTGATAACTATAATATCAAAAGATATTAATCTGATAACTATAATAATGACATAAATATGTAATTAATCATACCTTTTTACATATCTTTTTTAGTAAACCCGCCTATTCAATATAATTTTTAAAATATATTTTATTAAAAAAATATTTTTCCTCTATTTCGTTTTCATTGAACTATAAGTATTGTTTTATTTCTTCTTCTATAATTTATTATATTGCCTACTGTATAAAAAACTACATGTAATTTTAATTTTATTGATATAAATAACCCTACAAAAATAACGGTACTTTTATATGTCGGTTCTTAAAGAATAAGTATTTATTGATTTATAAAAAAAGATTTTTTTAAATATAAATATGAACTTTAAAAACCTTTTTTTATATACTGCTGTATAAAGAAGTTACGACGGACAGACAGACAGACGGTCGGACGGACAGACAACGAATTATTACAATTGGAATTGTATAAAATTATTATTTCTGTTTCTTATTTCATTGTATTGTTATTTTATTGTTTTATTTTCTCTTTTAATTCTACATTTACATGTCCAACTTATCATTGTTCTTGTTTATGTTTTTAAATAATCTTGCATATTCAATTCGTACAAATTTTAAATTTAAAGGCTTTAGAGCCGTAAATGTATGTAAAATAAAATAAATAAATAAATAAAAATAGCCTTTTTTAGCAACATCTCATGTATAATTTGTAATATAGCACAAATCGCTCTTTAAGGGCAGGTTTCCTGATTTTAAGAAGAAAAAGAGTTAGTAAACTACTTACAGCATTAAGAAAAGTTTCAATGTGGACACCCATGTTATTATTGCAATATTGCAGATTATCGAAAATCGTCTGGGCAACGATGAGTGAATGCAGTAGTTACTAATAATAATATTTATTTTATTTACATACTCTCATATGATCAAACTACATTCATTAATTATTTGTATTAATTAAAACTAAAAATTAAATAGCATGTCCCCAAACAGCAATTGTATGCTGGTATAAGGAGTCAGGAAATAGGGTAAAATAAGTGGGTACACATATTGAATATCAGCACATTGATTTGTTAAGCAGTTACCTCCTCCCCAACACGAGTCCCTTCAGCTGTTTATTGAATAGTTCTACATTATTTAATTCATTTAAGGAATTGGGGATTCCATTATAGAAATTGATTGCAGTGTATAGGAAACCATATCTCTCTCTATTAGTCCGCGGTATATCACTTCTTATATAGTCTCTTGTTCTTGTGTGTTGTCTATGTACGTCACTGTTCTGGTAAAGGATGATATTCATTTAGAATATTTTATTCTTTATTTTATGTCATCTTTATCTTTTCCACATATATCAGATCTTCTAGGTTAAGCATGCCGGCGATTTTGTACATGTCGGTGGTTCTGGTGTATCGATTTAGGTTGATGATTATTTTGAGGGCTCTGTTTAAAGTTTTTTGTATCATTCCTTGCGCCTGTGAAACACTGTGATCTAATAATAATGCCACATAAAATATGTTCCACAAAATCACTTTGTTTTATAATATATCCCTTTATAGAAAGGGTTCGGCTTAAAGGCGATTTATTTTTTTGCTTAAAGGCTGGTTCACATTGATACAGTAGCTGGCGCCAGCATCACTGGATTCCAGCGCTGAATCAGCACTGTATCAATGTAAACATGTTTTAATCCAGTCCAGCATCCAGTATCTAGCACTGGATCGAAATAGACCGGCCGCCTATTTTTCAATCCAGTGACGGCTCCCATACGCCGCGTAGCCTGTGCCAGTGGCACTGGATCCGTATAAACACTACGCGCCAGTGAACGCCAGTCGCTTGCGCCTAATCGTACAGTAACCACGTGTTTTATTTGTCCAACAATTAACACATCGAAAATGTCATCTAAAAAGTGGTCCGATAAGGAGCTCATTAAGTTTGTGCAATTATGGAATTTAAAAACACAAAATTACCGTAACAAAAATATGCGGTCTACTACATTGCAGTATATTTGTACTGCCATTAACATTGAGGGGTTAACTGTAGATGACGTTAAGGCTAAAATAAATTCATTTTCTCACCCATATTCGCTTCTACTTCATCAATTATTCTTCAAACATATCTGTCAGCTCGTCTAGTAATAACGAACAAAGATTTTTAGAAAATGTTTTCAAGTTCCTTCTTTTTTGTGAAACACTCATTTTTTAAAGATGCAAACGTGTAGTCATCGCAACAAAGTAGAAATAACTATTGGACGCTTGTAAACGACGCGATCTAGTGCCAGTGCCAGTGCAGCGCCGGAATCCAGTGATGCTGGCGCCAGCTACTGTATCAATGTAAAGCAGCCTTATGAATCATATAATTAGTTTGTTCTTACATTTCAGTTATACAAAATATATCTTGAACGCGTGGATATGGGGATATTGAGACTTATGGCAGTAAGAAGAGCAAGGCTGTCAATTTGGAAATTAATATTTCAACTCAACGATAAAAAAATATTTCAAAATAGTATTAAACTTTTTGGAAAAAAACCATTGGTCTAGTGATTCTAGTCTCTACAATGAAAATTGAGTCTTAGAGAACATAATGTCATTAGTATTTTATTATCATATTATACATTTATCATCTCCTTATGTGGACATGTTCTTGATTTTATCAGCAGAAAGGAAATCATCAAAAATATGTACTTACATGAAAAGTGAAGAGATTATTGAATTTAATTTTACAATCAATTTGATTAAAATACAATAGAACTGCTGGCTTAATTTATATCCTTATACTCGTATATTAATTAAATTTTGATAAAATTTAGATGCTTTATTTATCTCTCACAATTCCATTTTTTTCAAATTAAGTCCAAAATTACATAAATGAATAACATATCCAAATTTTTAATTAAAACTCCGATTACTTTTCATTTAATAATTAGAAAATTATATAAATCATGATTACTTAAACATTCCAAATGTTTGACTCTGACTCTGAAATTTCGAAATTTAAGTGAATAATTCATTTGATTATTATGTAATTGAATGAATTAAAACCTTAATTATGGTAATTCTGAGAAAACTCTCCAACTTGGCGAGACTCGCGTAAGAGTGCCACAATGGAACACAATTTGCGCGAAATTTCCGCGTCAGATTGGGAGGACTGCTGTCAATCCTGTCGCCAAGAGAAAAGTGACGTCATCAAAGATGGCCGCCGACCGAAATTAATTTCCCGCCCATTTCCTTCGGCACCGTTAATTTATACTTATCTCGTTCTAATTGGTCGGTGTACAAGAGATACCAGCATAGATATAATAACTAAAAAAAATGAAAATAAATTGAAGCATAATAATAAAAAAGATAAAGTTAGATACTTTTTAATTTTTAGAGCGTTAACTTTTAATTACATGGGTTACACCCGCGACACTATGTAATATGTTAAATTAATGTAATTATTTGCTTAGATTTTTTCCATTAACTTATATAAAATAAAAGATCATTTCTGCGCTTAGTCTGTCAACCAACGAGTGAATATAATATACGAAATACGAGTACTTAACTGACAATCGCATTAAGTACTGTGTTTCACAGAGCAGAATAAATATGAAGAGGGAGGAAATAAAATAAGTATTTAGAATGTGTAATGAACTCGATTTGGCAAGAAAAATACAATTTTTAATGTACCTGTCAAACTCGTCGCTTTGCAGTAGAAAAAACGGAATGTGTCCCCAGGAGTTGCACAAACGCTGAAAAATAGAGAAACTTATTAATTAAATGCCACAAATCATAATGAAGTACTGTGAATTTTTGCTTCTTGCAGAGGATTTTCGTAAGCAGGTATCATGACGCAATGAATTTATCAAGATATATCATAGATGGAAAACTTGTACTAATTTGTACTTATCCAATAATGCGAATGAATATTGCGATATATTCGAAGAGATCACGTAACATATTTTCAAGTTACAGTGCCGCTTAATATTAGTTTGACAAGCTAAGGAAATCAGATTTCAATATTTTTTAAATTATAATATTTATTAGTAAAAAACCTAGCTTACATTAGACAACGTGTAGTTAAATTTAAAGTAATTATTTGCACTCATTAATGGCCTTGATTCTGGAGCAGAATCGATCCTTCAAATAAGTAATAATAATAATCAATTCGACTTTCTTCTGAAATTGCAACTTCACAATAAAAATGTTTTCTTTAATATGACCGAATATGTAGTCTAGGAGACTGATGTTAAGTAATTTAAGATTAAATAAGACGTTACAATAAAAATACGCTAACTATTAAGGCGTATCATATTTTGTATCGGTTTCATAGATAAGGTTATTTAATAAAATGTGAATTCAATCATCTAGAATAATTGCAAATCAATATCAAATATATTATAACGAGGCTAAAAAGAATCACACACTCATGTCAAGTGATGGTTGTTTGAAATGACTAAAATACTACTGTAACGTTTCCACCTGTACACCTAAGCTAAATACCTATCTATAAAGTTCAATAATATAAGTTTTACGAAAAGCCCAAAGCTTGAGACTTTAAGCTACCGAATTGAGCTTTATTACGACTTTTGTGACTTTTAAGCACACACTTTATGCTTTAAGCTTCTAGCTAAAAACTTAAGTCGAACTTAGAACTTCGGAAGTATATTTACATGAAAGCTAATATTATTTTTTTTTGTTAAGAATTTATATTTTCAAAATCGGCCAGACGTGATCTATCTAGTGGTTAGGAAAATTCCTCCTCCGTTGTGTCCTTAGCTATCCAAAATTCTTTTGATATGTGGTGAGATTCGTATTCTTATTAACGCGACTAGACTAATATAGATCGAATGCTTACCTAACTATGGAAATAACAAACGCACGTAACTAATCCGTACTCGTCCTTCTAGAAACCGCTCTAGAACTCTACAGTTTCGCCTATATGAGAGATAGCCGATATCGTCCACGTCCGGAGTTGGCCTAAAAGCCAATTATATGCGGCGTAGCCTAGGAATAAACGCTAGTAGCAAAACTCCCTTACATTGAACCGCCATAACTATAATACCATCGGGGTTAAAATACTGTAATATAAAACAATACAAACGTTGCCAAGTTAACGGCATACGCTAAAGATTCCGCCCGCTTTGATTATCAACTTCTCATAATAGCAGCTTAGAACAGTGTCAGCACAACCACATGCGGCACCCATTTATGACAGATTTACAAGATATAATAGCATACGTTATATTCAAAACACAAGTAAGAAACCTACCGATAGCGCGTCTCACGTTGTCCAATCTGCTCAATCTGTTCATAGTACATAGTAGGGGAAGACAAACATATATATATTCACAACAACTAGGCGCAACAGAGGCTCAGGGCAAGCTTTGTCTGACATTATCGCAGCCCGAGATTCTAAGGGAATGGAAGATACAGATTTGTAAGTGAAATTTAAGAAGTGTCTAACCACTTCTGTTCAAACGTGGATTCTAGATGCCCCCCCCCCCCCTGTAGGGGGGAGGGGGATGCGGCCCCAGAGCATCGCCGCATCCGGTGGTTAACTCCTGTTTAGACATAACCTCCCACACTAAGCTGCAGACCAAGATCAAGCCGAGACTCTATTGCTCCTGCCGGAATCCCCCGAAGTCCTCGCTTCCCGGCGACAAACATATCAGGAAGAAATCCCGCGTCTGATATTAAGGTTTGTATATTGTCCCGCGGGGCAGTCAAATTGACTGGTGTATTATGATGAGGATCCCACGTTGCGGCTACATGAGCCGGATTATTATGATGTTTACGGCTGATTAAAGGGCTGAATGAACTAACTGGGTGACTGGAAAAGACTCTCCCTTGAGCGCGTCAGTCAGAGCCATGTTAGCATCGCCAAATATAGTTGATGTGATTGATCCCACGGTGTAGTCTTATTGACTAGAGATATTAAATGATGGTAAAACAGCATGATTATTACAGTTGATTGTGTAGTTCCTGATATGTTTCTCGCTGGCCGGGAAGAGAGAACCCCGAAGGTCTCTGTATACAGCAAGTTAGAAAAGGTGGTGAATGATGAGAATGATGATGTTAGTAATGCCATCGTGCTCCTGAATGCGGTCGCGATCATAAAGTTGATTGTTAAACTGCTGACAGATCTCGTTCATTAAAGCGGTCCCGAGCATAAGTATTGATTGTCGAACTGCTACCTGCATCTTATAATTTCTCGTTCATGAGGAACGTCCTATCTCGTCCTTGAGTACGGAGTTATTACATTCACATACATTCATAACCAGAGCCCGAGCTCGTCGCAACAAGGGGACTGAAAAGACGTGAGAGGTTCTTCCCCTTAGATGTTAAAGGGGTAACCGCATCAAGACCTTCAGACCATCCTGTAATTCTTGGCTTTAAAACCCAGTCACAACCGGGTAGATACAGTTAAGATGGCCCTACCTAGTCCCTGACCTAAGGTGTCTCCCCAATCTAATCAGACTCCATAGCCGAGAACGCGCGCTCCGACATTCGACCCTGTCTTGCCACGCGAGTAGATCCAACTTCATCTTTTTCCACAATCGAAATTCTGCCTCCCAAGATCACGTGGCGTGAAAGACGTACGACTCCTCGCCTCCCGACCATGAAGAGACGAACTTCCCCATTCGGTTCTCGTTCATTATCCCATTTATAATCCCCGCGTGCCTCACCTTGAGAGTCTAGCGCCGGTAATAAGATCTCATTATGCTACGTTGGAAGTTAATATTGCACAACCGGGCGAAATGCCTATTTTTCGCGAACCTATTCAATTTGTTAAACGCAATAATATGTATTTATATATGTTAGTAAGACGTTTGAAATGCAGAATGCACGTACAATGACCTCGCTTCTATCCTAAAGATAATTAAGATATAAACCCGACGTTACGTCCCGACATCAGTACTAACTTGTTTCCGCGTCCGTTACCGTCGGCTCTGAACCCACGTAATGAAATGAATAGTGATCATGTGACAATGACAAATTATTTAGCACGAACATTCCATTTGATACACATAAGAAAATAAAGAATAAATAATATTAATGGTTCTTATCTTATTTCTGTAGTTGGTCTGCTACTGAGATGGCATCCTGATCCGAAGCAATATAACGGGTCCTTTCCAGAATTGAGCAATTACCAGCGCCTGTGTAGCCCTTCATTTCCCTTGTATATAAATTTTAATATCAGCGCCTGTAAAACTGTATTAGATCCTAGAAACAAGAAAACTATTCCCTCTACGCCGAGCACATACAGAACATAAACCCCTTCAATCTAGTTCATCCACGGTTATGCAAACAGGCGAAAGAATAGTAATAGTAAAAGGTCCTTAACTGACAGAAGTTGAAGTTCTCTGCAAACTGCCCATATCTTCTAGTGGCGCCTGTGTATTCCAATAACAACTTTCCAGTCATGTATTTAACAGAACGTCCTCCTTGTGTGTATGTGTGCTGCAATATCTGTCATCCAGTTAGTGATTCCCAAAATAGTGTTTTCCTTGTATATATATATATATTTCAATATCAGCACCTGTAAAACTGTATAAGATCCTAGAAACAAGAAAACTATTCCCTCTACGCCAAGCACATACAGGACATAAACCCCTTAAAACTAGTTCATCTACGCCGTACAATGATATCACATGCAGACATGACCAATATAATTACAAATATGCTTGCGTTC
>JADDOH010010526.1:0-51768 GCA_016648135.1 Agrypnia vestita
ACACAAAATTTTACATCTTTAAAATCTGGGACTCAAATAACTGAGACAGAATTCAAAATTTCAAAGAATCCAAATAAATAAAAGGAATTTCTTTACTCATTTATATTTTTAATTAATACGAATTACTTGTTTTTACTATTTTTAATTTATGGAAACATGTTAATGGTAAAATAATTAAAACAAACAATTTTAAATACTGATCACGTAAGCCAGCCAATGACAGTTAGTAAGTAACACATGTAAACGCCCAAACACTTCTAAAGCTACTTTCGTTCCTAAGTAGCTTCGTCTCTGTGAGGCATCTATAATATATCTTAATTAATGAAGATCGCTATGAAGACAAAAATCCAGTGACTGTGTTCTTAAAAAAATTAATATTCTCAAAAATATTAGGTATTCTAAATACATATAATTTTTTATGATATAAAATTTTTTTTAGTATATGGTTAAAAATTTTTCTTTACTTGCAAACAAGGTGTGTATGTTAAACATAGAGACGAAGCTGTTTTTATATGGGTAAGTCGGTATGGAAGTCTTTTTTGGATGTTCATAGGACTTATGGCCTATCGTACGACTGGCTTAAGTGATAGTTTATACAATATAACGTTCACCAATTCCACCCATGATAGACTATCATATTTATAAATTTTTTTAAAGTTGTATATATGTTCAACATACACACCTTGTTTGTAAGTTAAGAGATTCCATACCTACTTCCCCATATAAAAATAACTTCATCTCGAGACATCTATAATATATAATGACGAATGATGTCCCCATGGGGATAAAATCCAGTATTCTTGAAAAATTTGAATCTACTCAAATTATTCTGAACAAATATTTTAAATTATCTACTCTTTATTTGTGGTGAAAAATTATATTTTTGAACGTGTCTTCCAATTTCATACTACTGTATAAAACATTAAAGGGATACGTAAAAAAAGTTTTTTTTGTTGCTATAATATGTCGCGTTTTTGTCTTGACAGGATCGATCCTCGAAGGGACGTTGTAACATGTGTGATATTCAAAATAATAAATTCACGGTCGTGTTACCATGTCAAAACATCGGAGAGACATTTTAAGAGTTGAGAAGGGATGTTTACATAGGAGTATTCTAAAATTTATAGTATTACCCATATAAATATGGAAAAACCTTTATATTCTAGAACAAATGAATTTTTAAAGTTAAAACTGTAATAAATTATTGATCGATTGATAAAATTTTAGAGATTATTCATCAGAAATTAAAATCAGATCTGGGGCGGGATACTTAACCCCAATCGACTGATTTATGTTATTAATGTGTTAAATGAGTTTTTAGAAGATTATTTTTTTATGATTTTTATGCAAACATCGCAGCAATACTACGCCAAAAAATTTAGAAGCTTTTGAGGAAAAGTAAAATAAGGGTTTCGTGCTTGGTAATACAATAATAAAAAAAATATATGTTATACAAGCACATACGAGGGGCCGGAAGCAAAAGCTCCACATTACACGAACATACAGGGCGGTGTTTGAATATGATTATTTTTCAAATGGTGTTTTAGAAGCATTTTATTTGAAGTAAATTAATTTAAATCTCTGTTAATTAACCTAAAGCTCTCGCCTTAAAAACAGTTACAAAAACGTTTATATAAATCCCCTTATACTGTACACATGTAGTGTACAATTTCAATCTCTCGTTATTGTATTTTTTTAAGTTATGCACAAAAGCTTGTGCATATAATTCCTTCATCCACTGCTCATATTCAAATAACATAATAATTATTTGGTAAAATGGTTTTTATGTACTTATTTTACCATAATAAAAATGTATATGAGCTCACTTATGTAGCTTAGTATCGTCAACAAAGCGAATCTAATCAATCGTCTTACTACGTACACGTCATATGGTTTTCCTTCCCGCAAGTCTAATTCTAACCTCCGCCAATTTGTAAAATTTTGTAAGCGTATAAAATAAATAATAAAGTACCTTCTTCCTTCTATATTTATCTCGTTGACATTAAGTTCAAATAGAAATATTTTTTTAAAAATGATCGCAGCCAATGTCATATACAATACAATACAAAAAAAATTCAGCATCGGATATCATAAAATATTGTGTATATGTGAATACACGAGTATAATTATGTACGTATGTCAACATAACATGTAGGATTGTAATGTAACAGAACTTTTATTTAACCCTTTTCAAAAATATTCCGTAAAATCCCGTTCTTTACAAAGGTTTCTGTACCCTCGCTCGTAAGGGCTGCTTAAGTTAACCCGTTTAGGTAGTGAAATTCTTAGCAAAATACATCCCCGAGGGCACCCCTATAATAAGGCCAGATTTTGCCCGTTTATTGCTGGGAAAAGGACCAGAGAAAATGGCTGCGTAGGTTTTCATAGATAACAGCATGATTTTCAAAATAAATTATGTAGGTACCTACACAATTTTTTCTTATTAACATTATTACGCTATTGTTATTTTGAATAAACCATTTTTATCAACTAAAGATCGACTTGTGTAGATACCACTATATCTCAGTCGAATGGATTCGTATTAACGAATAATAAATTCACCCTGCCCGATAATGGACGTAATTTATTTTATGATTCAATTAATTACGTTGCATTAAAAAATAAAAAAAAAGAGTTCTTGGCTTTATACTTGTTTATGTAACCCGAAATTCAAATAATATATAAACTTAATTTTTCTTCCCAAACAAAATTTATGTAAATAAGTAAATAAGCGCGAGATGTGTCCTTTAATAGAGAAATGTAGGGGGCATTCATGCATGTGTGAGAATTTTTTCCGCTCGCAGAAAACGTCAATCGCTGGCACGATGGATCTCCTGGTAGTATCACAGTAATATGACAGTAATACTTTAAAACAGTCAAATTTGTGCCACCTACAGAAATATTAATCTTCAAGAAGCATTTTTTCATTTCGTTTCTTTCACAGAAATACAGAAAAAATTTTCAAACACTTCAATATGTATTCCATTTAAATGAATTAATAAATATTCTTAACTATTAATTGTGTGGGCAAAGGAAACAACCAAATAAGTAAAAAAATTCAGGTTTTAAAGAGAGCCAAAAGAAAATTTGGGCATTTCGTTTGTTTACGAAATATCTTCTAGAGCCATTATTATTTTTATTTTATTTATGCACCAGGAGTTTTGTTTTATGCACAAGAATTTTGAAACATGTTGACTAATGTCGTTGTTTCTTGACGAATTTCACAAATAATTAATGAAAAAATTAAAAAATAGTGACAATTTATATTATTTTCTGACTCATCTAATTTTCCCTTGGTAGAAGAATCCTGCATACGTAATTCAAAACTTGATTTTATTTACTTTTTCGGTTATTCCTTTCGCTGAGAGAATTACTAACTGTATGTAACTCGTCAAATATAACGGTACTTTTATATGTCAGTTCCTAAGAAATAAGTTTGTATTTTTTATTGAAAAAAAAAAAAGAAAAAATATTTATATATATTTAGTGTAAAGTAGTAGTGATCAAGTAAGAGAATTGACAATCTTTCAAAGAAAAATTGAAAAAAATATCATAATCGTGAGTGTGGGAGGCAAATTAATCACTTAAAACCTTTATTTATTCAAACCTGGCATCGTTCTTAAATTCACACTAATTATTACTAGTCTAATTCACGTCATTCGTCTGTCGATCAGTTTTTATTACGCTGTTTCTATCGCATAGATCACTATCTAGAATATTCCGTTCACAAGTAGGCACTTAGGTATTTCTTCACTGGCTGAAATAATCCACGCTTTCATTGTTGTTGCCGCTTTGTTTGTGACTTCCGCTTAGCATCGAACAAACTCTCTCTCGCGCGCGTTCGTCCTCGCTTCTATACATAAATCTCGGTTTCTCAACGATCGACTAATTTCTCCATATTTCTACTGTTGTTAAATCTCTTCGATAATTGTGTGGTTGTTTCTAGATTCATGTGGACTGTTTGTGAGTCTTCGATTATTTTTTTAGACTCCTGACAATATGTAAATAAAAAATGATTTTATGTGTTTTATGGGTTCAGGTTATTTTAGGTCAAGAAAATGCTGATTTGGTATATTTAGGGTATAAAAGCAAAGGTGGCATAACTGAATGCAGTCATTGAGGTTTACTATTTTTTAATGTACCAAATCCAAGATTTTATAGGAAACATTACTTTGGAAGGGATAGATACTGTAACGTACCTACCTGTACACCTTAACTAAATACCTAACTATAAAGTTTAATAATATAAGTTTTACGAAAAGCCCAAAGCTTGAGACTTTAAGCTACCGAATTAAGCTTTATTACGACTTTTGTGACTTTTAAGCTTCTAGATAAAACTTAAGTCGAACTTAGAACTTCGGAAGTATATTTACATGAAAGCTAATATTTTTTTTTTGTTAAGAATTTATATTTTCAAAATTGGCCAGTCGTGATCTATCTAGTGGTTAGGAAAATTCCTCCTCCGTTGTGTCCGTAGCTATCCAAAATTCTTTTGATACGTGGTGAAATTCGTATTCTTATTAACGCGACTAGACTAATATAGAACGAATTCTTACCTAACTATGGAAATAACAAACGCACGTAACTAATCCGTACTCGTCCTTCTAGAAACCGCTCTAGAATTCTACAGTTTCGCCTATATGAGAGATAGCCGATATCGTCCACGTCCGGAGTTGGCCTAAAAGCCAATTATATGCGGCGTAGCCTAGGAATAAACGCTAGTAGCAAAACTCCCTTACATTGAACCGCCATAACTATAATACCATCGGGGTTAAAATACTGTAATATAAAACAATACAATCGTTGCCAAGTTAACGGCATACGCTAAAGATTCCGCCCGCATTGATTATCAACATCTCATAATAGCAGCTTAGAACAGTGTCAGCACAACCACATGCGGCACCCATTTATGACAGATTTACAAGATATAATAGCATACGTTATATTCAAAACACAAGTAAGAAACCTACCAATAGCGCATCCCACGTTGTCCGATCTGCTCAATCTGTTCATAGTACATAGTAGAGGAAGACAAACATATTTATATTCACAACAACTAGGCGCAACAGAGGCTCAGGGCAAGCTTTGTCTGACATTATCGCAGCCCGAGATTCTAAGGGAATGGAAGATACAGATTTGTAAGTGAAATTTAAGAAGTGTCTAACCACTTCTGTTCAAACGTGGATTCTAGATGCCCCCCCCCCTGTAGGGGGGAGGGGGATGCGGCCCCAGAGCATCGCCGCATCCGGTGGTTAACTCCTGTTTAGACATAACCTCCCACACTAAGCTGCAGACCAAGATCAAGCCGAGACTCTATTGCTCCTGCTGGAATCCCCCGAAGTCCTCGCTTCCCGGCGACAAACATATCAGGAAGAAATCCCGCGTCTGATATTAAGGTTTGTATATTATCCCGCGGGGCAGTCAAATTGACTGGTGTATATGATGAGGATCCCACGTTGCGGCTACATGAGCCGGATTATTATGATGTTTACTGCTGATTAAAGGGCTGAATGAACTAACTGGGTGACTGGAAAAGACTCTCCCTTGAGCGCGTCAGTCAGAGCCATGTTAGCATCGCCAAATATAGTTGATGTGATTGATCCCACGGTGTAGTCTTATTGACTAGAGATATTAAATGATGGTAAAACAGCATGATTATTACAGTTGATTGTGAAGTTCCTGATATGTTTCTCGCTGGCCGGGAAGGGAGAACCCCGAAGGTCTCTGTATACAGCAAGTTAGAAAAGGTGGTGAATGATGAGAATGATGATGTTAGTAATGCCATCGTGCTCCTGAATGCGGTCCCGATCATAAAGTTGATTGTTAAACTGCTGACAGATCTCGTTCATTAAAGCGGTCCCGAGCATAAGTATTGATTGTCGAACTGCTACCTGCATCTTATAATTTCTCGTTCATGAGGAACGTCCTATCTCGTCCTTGAGTACGGAGTTATTACATTCACATACATTCATAACCAGAGCCCGAGCTCGTCGCACCAAGGGGACTGAAAAGACGTGAGAGGTTCTTCCCCTTAGATGTTAGAGGGGTAACCGCATCAAGACCTTCAGACCATCCTGTAATTCTTGGCTTTAAAACCCAGTCACAACCGGGTAGATACAGTTAAGATGGCCCTACCTAGTCCCTGACCTAAGGTGTCTCCCCAATCTAATCAGACTCCATAGCCGAGAACGCGCGCTCCGACATTCGACCCTGTCTTGCCACGCGAGTAGATCCAACTTCATCTTTTTCCACAATCGAAATTCTGCCTCCCAAGATCACGGGGCGTGAAAGACGTACAACTCCTCGCCTCCCGACCATGAAGAGACGGACTTCCCCATTCGGTTCTCGTTCATTATCCCATTTATAATCCCCGCGTGCCTAACCTTAAGAGTCTAGCGCCGGTAATAAGATCTCATTATGCTACGTTGGAGGTTAACATTGCATAACCGGACGGAATGCCTATTTCCCGCGATCATATTCAATTTGTAAAACGCAATAATATGTATTTATATATGTTAGTAAAACGTTTGAAATGCAGAATGCACGTATGATGACCTCGCTTCTATCCTAAAGATAATTAAGATATAATCCCGACGTTACGTCCCGACATCAGTACTAATTTGTTTCCGCGTCCGTTACCGTCGAACTCTGAACCCACGTAATGAAATGAATAGTGACCATGAGACAATGACAAATTATATAGCACGAACATTCCATTTGATACACATAAGAAAACATCAGGAATAAATAATATCAAAGGTTCTTATCTTAGTTCTGTAGTTGGTCTGCTTCTGAGATGGCATCCTGATCCGAAGTAATATAACTCTCCAAAATTGAGCAATTACCAGCGCCTGTGTAGCCCTTCATTTCCCTTGTATATATATTTTAATATCAGCGCCTGTAAAACTGTATTAGATCCTAGAAACAAGAAAACTATTCCCTCTACGCCGAGCACATACAGAACATAAACCCCTTCAATCTAGTTCATCCACGGTTATGCAAAAAGGCGAAAGAATAGTAATAGTAAAAGGTCCTTAACTGACAGAAGTTGAAGTTCTCTGCAAACTGCCCATATCTTCTAGTGGCGCCTGTGTATTCCAATAACAACTTTCCAGTCATGTATTTAACATAACGTCCTCCTTGTGTGTATGTGTGCTGCAATATCTGTCATCCAGTTAGTGATTCCCAAAATAGTGTTTTCCTTGTATATATATTTCAATATCAGCACCTGTAAACCTGTATAGAATCCTAGAAACAAGAAGACTATTCCCTCTACGCCAAGCACATACAGAACATAAGCCCTTTCAAACTAGTTCATCTACGCCGTATAGTGATATCACAAGCAGACATAAACAATACAATTACAAGTATGCTTGCGTTCTCCCCCCACCTTGGTGGAAATATTCGCATTCGTATTCACCGAATAGTAGGCCTGATATTCGTATTCGTGAAGGTAGTATTCGTTGCATCAAGGTTATTATATTTACAAATATGTTCAAGTTCCCCCACCTTGGTAGAAATATTCGCATTCGTATTCACCGAATAGTAGGCCTGATATTCGTATTCATGAAAGTAGTATTCGTTGCATCACTCTCAATAATAAAATCATATAGATAAATAATTACGGTAACTCATAAAAATATGATATTACTTATATTAAACGAACAAAGCAAAACAATCTGTCATATAAGTAAGTAACGTGATCACGGAAGACCGAAGGTTAACTACCCCTGAACAAACCGCGAACTGCCCACAATAATGGAAAATGTAGAAAACATTTCAAATATCTAATATTGTATGAATAAAAACAATGTCATATGAATAACTATCGCGATTACGGATGGCCGAAGGTTAACCACCCCTGAACACACCGCGAACTGCCCATAATAATGGAAAATGTTGTAGGAAACATTTCAAATATCTAATATTGAATGAATAAAAACAATGTCATATGAATAACTATCGCGATTACGGAAGGCCGAAGGTTAACCACCCCTGAACACACCGCGAACTGCCCATAATAATGGAAAATGTTGTAGGAAACATTTCAAATATCTAATATTGAATGAATAAAAACAATGTCATATGAATAACTATCGCGATTACGGAAGGCCGAAGGTTAACCACCCCTGAACACACCGCGAACTGCCCACAATAGTGAAAAATGTTCTAGAAAACATTTCAAATATCTAATATTGAATGAATTAAACAATGTCATATGAAAACTATCCCGGCTACGGAAGACCGAAGGTTGATCTGATCTAACCGTAAACGACCCACAATAATGGAATATGTTGTAAAAAAAAACATTTCAAATATCTAATATTGAATGAATAAAAACAATGTCATATGAATAACTATCGCAATTAAGGAATATATATACAATTCGAAACACGTCTTTATAAGAACTTGATAGGAACAAATCGTGTTTCAACGATTGCCTAATGATACGCAATACAAACATGTAACGAGTTCAAATAAACCACATAAATACTCCGATCCCAATTATTTCCAAACAATACAAATCATATAGAAATCCGTGTATTCAATCGCCAGTATAGATAACAAAGCATTCTTTTGCATAAGGATACATCCGCCCTGAAGAGTCTCTCGTACATTCCGAACCTCGCGACATTGAATATACTGAATTTTAAATCCCACAAACAAACACGAAACACCCTTCGTCAGTAAAATATTCCATTTTAAAGCCTTTATATCTTTGGTAATATATGAATATCAAATTTAAATGATTTTCCATATGAACAGCGACAGAATTATATATTTCATAAGCGTTATGCAATAATTTGAATAACTATCGCAATTAAGGAATATATACAATTCGAAACACGTCTTTATAAGAACTTGATAGGAACAAATCGTGTTTAGAACGATTGCCCAATGACGCAATACAAACATGTAACGAGTTCAAATAAACCACACATTCACGTTTTAATAAAATAAATATAAAATCCAGATGCATTTTTAAAATATATTATTTGGAGGAAATCTCGCACGATTTGAATCTATATCACACTGACAATCGTGATATCAAAACCCCATAAATACTCCGATCCCAATTATTTCCAAACAATACAAATCATATAGAAATCCGTGTATTCAATCGCCAGTATAGATAACAAAGCATTCTTTAGCATAATTGAAAGTTACACAAGTATTAGGAAAGAACGCCCGCTGGATTATCACGCAAAACTATGAATTATTAAATCTGATGAGCGCTTAGTAATCTTTGATTCCAACTATCGTGTAAAAGTCAAAGTCTAACTCTAAGGACGCGTTTCATTGGCCAGATTCGTTACGCGGACAACCGCTTTTGATAGGCTCGCTTCGCCAAACTAAAATAACATAAAGCCTGCTTTACACGCCCGCGTGCAGAAATAATAAAGCTCGTCCGCACCTACTTATCCGGCAAATATTTAATTATAGAGTATTTAACGGTTTGTGAAGCTTCTCTTTATTATAAACTTTAGCAGATAAGATTGGCGTTAAATTTTATTCGTGTCAAGTGACTTTGTACAGTGAATAATTAATTGATAAATAATAATCAATTAACAAATCGCTAATTAATTTTCAGTATTTTCATTCATTCCTCCCTAGCCAAAATACGAGACAATATTTTTTTTATAATATTAATCAATCTTACCGATTTTCCATTATTTATATGTAATGTTATGAATACTGCGATATGCTTTTTTTAAATTTTTAATATTTAAATATAATTTCAGTAAGAATTTTGATTTTCCCACCTCCCACTTAAAATGTACACAAGGCTTCGTTGGGCGAACTTGGGAACACCTTGTCATGAGTACTTTAAACTTTTTCAATATGCCAGACAACACCGAATTAAAATTTGTTCGGCCATTCTCGAGCATTGAGGTAACAGACTAACATTACCTTTTTGAAATGTAGAGATGAGATTAAATAATCCCACAACCCCGCACTGTTCAGGAACAACGTGTGCAGGGATGGAAACTTGGCGATTTATGTTCAGATTACAGATCTGAGGTGGTTAGAAACGAGACACGGAAGCTGTGATCCAAACCGCCCTTACTACCATTTAGGCTGTCCATAAAGGTATTAAATAAACACCAACGGCATATTCAGCCAATTATTTGCACAGTGCCCGCTCTGTTGACTTGTATGGCAAACTCTTTACAAGTAAATTACACGCCGAAATTGTCGCTCTCGCCAACTGATGGTTTCAAGTATTTGTATTGTAGGCTTTATTTATTCATGCCCGCGCAAATTTATCCTCTGCTTCTTACCTGATGGAACCTGAATTACAATTACACAATTTTTGTTACAAACTTGCTGAAAAGTTTGACTGGTTGCTGACCAGATTACGCGGGAGCCTCTGCATTATGTAAATATATTTTCTTTATTCTCCTAAACTATGAATATATTTTATTCCTACAATATATGTAGAAGAAATGTTTGCAGTTTGTTAAGAAATACACAATAAATTTGTACTTGATTTCGAAATATTTACCTACTTATATGAGCGCGAAGGACAGAGAATACGTTTCTATGATTGTGTGGTAATTAAAATAGTTACTTGAAGTACAGGATTTTTATTTTTATATTTGTGATACTTTTGTCTACATTTTTTTCTTAAAAAATACCACCAGAATAAAAAAATATTACATATCCATATTTCAATTGAATTGCGATCCAAAGATGGCAACAGGCATCCGCCGCATACCTTTCGCGTTGTTTATTTACTGTGTTATTATAATGTAATATATATTTATTTTTTTCATTTATTACACAATTTAGTTTAAAATGATTATACTAATGAAAGCGACAAGAGTGTTGTTCACTTGACCGGTGCGGGCGACGGAATGGCGCGGTTCATTCAGCCGCGGCCTCGGCAGCGCGCTAGTTTTTCCATTCCCTGGTGTTGCTAGAATGTGGCATCCGACGCAGGACCATTGGCCCAGAAACACGTTGATTATTAAATAAAATGTGTTTTTCATCAATTATTATAATTTTACCACAAAATTATTATGCTATTATTGAAGAAAATATTTTAACATTTTTATAGTAACATTTAATTGCTTAGTTTTTTTCCCATGTCTACAGCAATTACATTGAATAACTATTGTCGTTGTACGCTTAATGATGCTTCTTTGGTTATTTTTTGGTTCTTTTATTTGCCTTTTGACATAAAATAAGCGCTAAGATCTGGTTCTATCAATTTGCTTTGTGAAAGTCTAGATTATTACGAAAAAGGGTTTGATTTCTGGAATATGCAAAAATCGATGATTGAAATGAAATATTACTATAAACCAAGTTGATACAATCGGTTCTGAGTGAGACATGATACAATCTCTAAGTTTACACTCGTTTACACGCTGGGCTCTGAAAGTCTAGAATTTTCCGTAAAATTTCTCACTTAACCATCACAACCTGTATCTCAGATACTGTTTCAAGATTAAAATTCAATAAAAACATCATTTGTGGTCACCGGCCATAAGACCCACAAAAAAACTCGCAATCTTGACGTTATTTAAAATAATTTTACGATTCCAGTTGAAGTAGTCTCCGCAAATAAAGTTGACGTCTCTGAGACGCAAAGCCAGGACTCTTGTTAAGGATCCGGGCTCCTAATGACGAACCCAATTCTGGAATATCTTGTATTTTTGTATACATTGCTGTCTAAAAGCTTTTCTGAGGCTGGAATTTATTCCATAGCGCTCTTTTTAAAACGCTTGATGAAATTATCTTTTCTGTGAAAACTTGGCGTTTTTTCCTAGTATCATCTAATTTCGTCCCCTTTTGATACAATTTTCTCGATATACGAGTACCTACCATCACTGTATCAGCGGGTCACAGCGAGAAAAAAGAGAAATCGTTTTTTCATTCATTATTCACAAACATAATAAAGTAACATTAAGTTAAGACAGCCCAAATATGTATCAGTGATTAAACAGTGACGTTGGTGATTAAAATATTTTTTAATATATTAAATGAAAAATAAAATTTTCGCGGAAAAATTCCGCGAAAATTTTATTTTTCTTTTTCTTATGTCATATTCAATTCCGTCGCTTTTGAGATGTAATTTTCACGAAAATGGTGCTTAATATACTAACCATTTTTATTTTCATTGCAAGCTGCATATAATCCATCAAAATGACGTACTTTTACATGTCTGAATATCAGTAGTTTTAATGTCTTAGCAGTATATTAAGAAAACATTTAGGTACCTAATTCTTCAATAAAGATTTTTATATTTTAAAAATATATAAATTATGTTGAAAAAATTTTTTTCTCGAAATTTTTTTTACTTGTGAATTCATTTATATCAATTTTTTTATTAATCTTCAATTTTTTCTTGTGAAACATTGTGGAAATTCATTTTTAATATATTAAATGTGAATCGAATTGTAAAACACTGTTTCTTTCCACTATATATTTTATTTAAAAGTTAGAACGTTTTCGAGATCACTCTCATTATCAATAAATTGTTAATTTTTGATTGAAAATTTGTTGTCGATAATGAGAATGATCTTGAAAACGTTATAACATTTAAATAAAATATATAGTGGAAGAAACAGTGTTTTTCAAGTTAATTTATATTAATGTATTTTTGACTAACATAAGTGTTTACTAAAAATGAACTTTGATACAGAGTAAATACCTATTGTTATATAAAACATTATAAATACCAAGAGTTAAGGGTGTGATAACGGCCATCTAACGTAGCCTAGGATCTTGATAATGGTAGTAATAAGTACCTACACAGAAAATTATATTTTCCAATAATTTGCCTGACTACCTCGTCTTCGAATGGATAAAATACTAATAATCCTATAATGGAAAATTTGATTTGTGCCAAAATCAAACTAATGTTGTCATCATCATCATCAGTATCAGGGCCTCTTCAAGTCACTCACTTTTCTCTACACATGTTATTCTGCAAAATTTAAGATTGCGTCAGTCCAGCGGGTACTTAGTCAGCCTGTGGGTCTCTTGATTCCCTTCGAGAATCACTGGATGACTGCATTCAGCGATTATGCGTCTTTTGAGCAATGTGCCCTGCCCATTGCCATTTCATTTTATTGGCACATTATATCTTATCTTTATTATCATGTTCCGTATCGTATCTTGCGCACGTATAGTGAAATGAATTCTTAACGTGAAACGATAAAAAAAAAAATATCAAAAAAAAACTCCAAGTTATTTAAAAATACACGGAGAGATGGTTAATTGGGTAACTGTGGTAAATTTAAAAAAAAATCACAGACGAACTTTACATCTATTACATATTTTCAGGAACATTAATCATATTATTCTGTTTGAGGGATGTATCTACTATCTACTGCAGTAACTGTAGTCAATTTAATATCCAAGTTGATATAAATTTTCAAGCGAAAAAGTGAGGATAAAAAATGTATAGGTAGGTTGAAGATATTTTTGTCAGACACTTAAAGCAAAATGAAGGAAAAATTTAAAAAGAAAAAATATATCCACATCCATTTTGGAGCAAACATAATTGGTGTCTATTTGATCTGCCTTTGCCTAAAAAAAACTCACCCTTGGGCGATGAACTCAATTGTTACAGAGATTTCCGAGAACATATCCAGAAGCTTCTTTAACAATTTGAACCAAATTCATCATCACGCCGAGATGTAATCTTCTGACGTACGAAGATAGCGGATAATTTGACAATCATAAAAGATGTTCTGAAAACTCTACGAGTCTCCAGAATCTTCCATGCACTTTTTTTCATCCGTTTTCACAATTTGTGAACACGATGTTAATCAATGGTGACTCATGGCGCCATCTAGCGTAGGGCATATCAACTCCCGATATGACGCGCGGCGCGCCCATCAATGCCGCGCAGAGGACGGCCACGCGCTCCTTCTTCGCTATTACGACTTATTATTCTACTTCCAAATCTCAATTTATTAAATGGACGATGTGACTTAACAGAAAGTATAATTTTTTCATTAATTTTTCTATTATCTTCGGATTAGAATCTAGCTACACAAATTTCGAACACAAAGGTGCACCGAATTTTTTTGTCAAATTTATTGATTTGAAAATATTTTACATAGGAGGCGAACAAACGTAGCAATATTATATTCAAATCACACATCTACGTATTAGATAATAAACAAATAACATGACAATCACTTAATCTGAGTTGAGAATCCAAAAATTTATATTCATGTATTATTTTTTTAATTTAATAAGTGTATTGGGTGTTTTGTAATGTGTTTCGCTTCAAAAATTGGGCTTATTGGCTTGTTAATTTCGATATTGTCAAGGGATAGTGGTTATGAGAGGCAAATAAAGTTTTGTTAATGAACCAATCTCATTGAACATTAATTTAATCGAAGCACCGTTCCCACCAATTCTACAATTCGCGCTAATTGTCATTCCTGAATATTTCGCTAATACGAAGATAGGTACTTTTCTATTTCGCTTTACTCTTATCTATCACTTGTTTATGATCGATCGCGCGAGTTTACAATTCTATAGCTTTATAACATAGCGTTCCATCACAACAATGCATTGTCTGCGCAGCGGGCCAGTCATCGTTTGTATAGATAATGTCGTTTCGCGAGGCTTCGAGGATGATCGACTGACTTTCCACATTAGTGATTTCCAATTTATTTTAAAACGTGTAGAGTATTTAACGATCCTTGATACCGTGCAATTCCTTCTATTTCACCATCTTGTGACTATATGCATGAGTAAACAGTTATTATTATTAGTATTCAATTCAACAATACCTGCACCAAATGAGATTATTATTTTTATGTGGGATGTCACTATTATCCACTATTTTGCTACACTTTTGGCAATGCTAAAGGAGTCAGTCTTTTCATGCTGTTTTGAAGATGTCATTCCTCATAAATTATAATACAATGAATACATCATATGTGGGGTACAAAAACAAAGACAACTATATCCAATAAAATAGATTTTATGGGAAACATATCCTGTAAATTTATAGAAAAAACGTTTTTGGAAGAGATAGATGAATAAAATCTAGAATTCAATACATTTAAAATTAGTAATCCTCGGTGACTGTATTCAAAATATTTTTTAATTTATTTGGCACCATTGCTTTTTTACCCCACATGTAATACATTTGTTGAATATCGTAAAATAGATAAATGATATGTTTTCGTTTTTGTGTTTAATTCAACTGAGTAATTGATGTCAATTATTCGTTACACCATGCGTTATCACACCTCATAGATGTGACCTTATGATACCCAATATATAAACAATCCTAGAAAAATCTTCACGCATAATATACAAATGTATTTTTCTGTTATTTTTATTATTAAAAATTTCTGAAAAAAATTTACAAAACAATTGTTAAATGTTTTTCATATTATACAGACTAATAGAAGCAGTTAACTTAATATAAATATAATCTCTCTGAACACGTGTCAGCGATGGTATGAACGGAATGAAATGGCAGAAACGGCAAAATAAATCATAAATATGTCACGCGGAAATCTTCTATCAAGAGGTCCTCGGTAAATCTCACATTTTGGCAAACCGTTTTTCCTTTATCCAATTAGGAAATTCGGAAGGGAAAATGAAACAATCTGCTGAATTGGACTTGCCGGAAAATATTTTTTATTTCATGATCCTTACAAGTTATAAAATAGTTCAAATTCGAAATTCTAATTCCGTATATATTTTTAATTAAATAATCAAAATTAATAAATTTAAGCAAATAATCATCCAGAAATATTTAATGAAATTGAAAGCAAACAGATGATATTAGGAAAGCAATAATAGACTTCAAATGTCATAATTATTATCAACAGTCAAGAATTTCGTATTTCCAATTTCATAAGATTTTACTTCAAACGATTTTTTCGCCGCCTTTTGAAGAAGAACAATTAATTATTAATTTTTAATAAAACCTTTTTATTTTGAAGGCACAAACGAGCTGAGGATACTGGAAAAATAATTTAAATATTCAATCGTCTTTCAAAAGACAATTCATTAGCATTTTTGATTATAATCTCAAGGATTTTTTATTTATTTCCATCTGGTCACACTGTACCCAAAACAGAAAACTCAAAATGATTGTTTTATAAAGACGTGTGTTTAATAACATTAACATAATTTCATCTTTTTAATATTCAAATCACTAATTTTGGCGCGATGAGGGTGAATATTGACATTGAAAAAATATCTTCATTCTCTTGATGAAATTCAAAGTTTTTCAATCAAGTTTTTTCATTAATCTGTTCCATTTTAATGATAAACTTTTTCATGGATTGTTCCGCACAATTTCCACCAGTATTGAGCGCTTTATCCTCACGTGCTTGTCGCGTGATTGTCGGCGCGCAGTTGTCTTGCGCGCAATTATCGGGGTTCTACATTTTCCTATATAGGTTAAAAAAAATCTCGGAGTACCTTTCTCTCCCAGATATTTAACATATATTCTATAACGATTAATGTCGAAGTTTGGAATGAAACATACACTCAATATTCAAAATAGCAATTCAACTGATACTTGGCGGGAAAATTTTTACAATATTACACCTTTTCTGCCAGACCGTAATTATTTATATTTACGTATAATCCAATTCATCAAAATAAACCAAAAATTAAGGTAAAACCAAATTAATTAATCAATTTGAAAATCAATCAATTTCTTATGAAATTGCAACTTCACAATAAGAATGTGTTGTATCAAATGTTTCCAAAAATTAAAATTAATTAAAAGATTTAAATCTGGCGTCCTCCAGCGGCAGGTAAACAAAGTAGCTAATTTGTGACTATCACATTACCAAAAAGTAGATTGCTTATAATGGATAATATCTATTAATCAATTAATAATAAGAGACTTACATATGAGGTCGATATTTTGACGGAAATGTACGAGGCCGCTATTGCGTAATTGGTTAACGCACTTGACCCGAATAGGACGAGATCCGTGGTTCGAATCTCGGTAGCCGCCAAATATTTTTTCGTTGGTTTGATAATTCTGTCTGTCTTTTTAATTGATTAATAAATTTGGTTTCAAAAATAAAACATTCAAATAAATTACACCACTGTACATTTATCTATTAACTGTAGACGTGGGAGTAAATTGGGGCTGTGTCTTATAATCTTGGTTCAGTTTTCATATTAAAAAAAAATCATAGATGCTCACTGAAACAATATTATAGTAGTATGGATCAATTGAGATGTGGATTTATAGACGAGCACTAAAAATGAGCTGGACTTCTTTACCGAACCTAAAAATTTATAATAAAAGGTTAATTATATATTTTGACCATATAATTTAAGGAAAAATTACTCTTAACCAAATAAGTTTTGCCAGACAATCAAAGAACTTTGATTTATTTATTAAAATTACCTACCTTGGATTATTAATCGTCATTAAAAGTGGCTAAGTTGTAATATGATTATTATTATAATTAAATAAGAAGTGATTTATTTATCGTTTTCAGCAAACAAACCTGAAATATTCAATTCTGCTACGGAAGCAATATTCACAGGTACGACACAATTTTGCCACTTCAGCACGTTTCAGCAGGTTTTCACAGAAAATACAATTAAAAACTAACAGAATATTTTGAGTTTGTTCAAATCTTTCAGAACAGTGCTGGATTTATGTCACAGAGACATTATTAATCAATTAGTGTATATTATAGATATCTCACAGAGACGAAACTTTAACAAAAATTGGAAATAATATTTCCTGGCGTATCCTAGTGTAATGCAAGTATTCGGATGAATTTCATTACACATAATAAAAGAATATTGCTCCCTAAATTCCGTAAAATCAATTGTAGATCTTCTCATTAGCGACATCTGTGGGGATTTAGGGGAATGAAAATGGCTTTGTACAGGCCGCATGGAAAAGGCGCTTACAACTCATATATGAAAGCTTCACGCAATTTGAACATATATACAACATCCAAAAAATGAATAAGCATGGTATATTCTATCATGGGTGGAAATGGCGAATGTTACAATTGTGTAAAGTGATCACTTAAGCCTACCAAAAGACAGGTCATAAGTCCTGTTACACCCAAATGACTTCTATACCTACTTTCCCATAATTAATACAGTTTCGTCTCTGTGAGATATCTATAATATACATTAATTTAAAAACTAACAAATTTTGTGTACCTACAAGAACAAAAGTCACGAAATGCGTTAGCAGATTGCATCTTTAAAATTAACGACTTTCGATGTCATAAAGCCGCTAATTGATAGAAACAGCCCTGGCGTTATCATTAGGATAATTTTCAAGTATTACATCCAGATAAATTATACGAATGTTGTTTCGACTCTTGAATTAATGTCAGTTCAGTGACAATATTCCGATTCGGATATCAATTTCAATTAAAAGCATCCCCCAGCGCAGGAAACAAGAAACTCACATATATTTCTGCCATTAACTCAGCTCTACCTTGGTATGGTATTTAGTTTAATCGTTTTGCCTAGATATAATCACGATTTACATTTACTTAATTAATATGTTTGATTAGAAAGTGTACATAAAGAACTGTGATTAACAATAAATGGAAATGGTAAATATTTTAAACAGAATTCATTGGCCATATTTCTCATACTTAAAATGTATAATTAAAAAATCGCTCAACAATTATCGACATAAAATTACAGCAGCATTTTAAGCAGTATATTTATTTTATTTCATTGATCATGTTCATATTTTTTAAATATGAACATGATCAAAAGATTATTAATTATCCTGATAAATAGTATGAGACATTAAATTTTAATGTAAGAATATTTATTATATTTAAATTTTTACCCCACTAAGCACAAATTTTCAGTTATTTTGTTTGTACACACATGTTTAGTTATTTTATTTGTTATATTTCGAAAAAAAACAGTCATTCTCATTGTCAGGTGAAATTAATAATAATTCAAACTGGTATCGCAGAAAAGTACGCAAAAAATTGAATAAGATTAATTTATTATTGATTTCCAACATATTGACACGGATTTATGGCGATGGGGTTCAAATTAAGGACTCAAAATCAATTAAACAATTATTTAATACAAAAAGTCACTGGACACAAGTTTAACTCGAACAATATTCCGTAGTTCGCACTATTTCGCTCACCACAGTATTCCACACACAAGTAAAAAATTACTTTTTATTCATTAGTTATCCATGTTCAATCAGATCACAGTTCGCTATTTATTCACTCATTTCTATGACTTCACCAGCTGTCCTCTACATGCAATACGACATGTTATTGTAGGTAACGTTCTCTCTCGATTTTTTCTGCATATACTCTCTCATTCGACTGCATTTCACATATTTCTAAAACATTCCAAAATATTCTAAAACATCGAGATTGTTTCGGAAAGCCTCGATTATTTGTATTTATTTCCTTTGCGTTTTAGAATTTCGTAACAATATTTTAAATAAATGAAAAATCCTGCGAAACATTCTAATTAAATCAAACATATTTAAAGCATAAAATTATTTTCAACTTCGTATGTAGTGATTTTCATTATTGCTAAATAATTAACTAATATTGTCGATAGGTAATTAAAATCTTATTAAATAACACCGATTGAAAGTTCTGAATTTCAGTTTCTCAGTACATATACGCTCGTTATATTACAGGCTTATATTATGACGACACTTAATAATGAACTTAATAACGAATGCCTCCAACGTTGGACCGGTTTACGTATTTCTAGAAAATGATTTTATCTCTTTTATTCTGAATATCCATTGAGTGAAACGAATCACAAGATAAGTGTTTTATCTTTCATCTCGAAGATAACTCAAAGGCAGTAGCTAACACCTCGGTGTAAGGCGCCATTCGTAATATGGTTTTAATGTGAAATCTAAGAATCCTTTCATAACGTGAATTTAGAAATTCCAGCCTCAGCAATTTGGAACTTGATATTCGATTACATTTTTTATACGTCTTGTGACTCAATGAACTAAATTTATACCACGAGAAATAAATAAATTTGGATGCCATAATATAAATATTTGTCAAAACAAAATTTTATTTATGTTAGTATATAATTACTAAAAATTACTTTTTGTCTGCCGGTTTTGAGACGCAACCAATCTCTTCGTCAGGAGAACCACTACACTAGCATGTAAATATCACAACACACCACAACTATAGTATTATTTACCCACAAACACCTTCACTATTTTGTGTTTTTTTTTTTCGAAAAATTTAAAAAAAAAAAAAAAAAAAAAATTCGATTTTTTTGTGGGCAATTGTTTTTTTATGGAATTCTTCTTTGTGGCATTTTTTTAAAGAAAATTTATTTTTTCGAATTATTTTTAAGATTTCTTTTTTTAAAAATAAATTAATACTTATTCCTTACTAACCGGAATGTAAAATTACCGTCATTTTCGACGTGTTACAGCTTGTAAAATAATAATTATGAGACTGCAATATGTCATAGTATACACGTCTGTCAGTATTCTTAATATTTCTTGCAAATGCAATGCGTTTATTAATTTTAATCAAATCTAAAAATAACATTGCTTACAAAACCACTTGAGTAAAAAAATTTACCCCACCAGTTTCGGTAGCATTTCCTTCATTAAAAAGATGAAAAAGTAATTTTTTACATAAAATTATTATTTAAAAACATTTTCACTATTTATTAAATAAATTATCCGGAAAAAACAAGTATCCAATTATACGAGAACGTGATATTAAATATCGGTAACTACGGTAAATATTTATAAAATAGGACTAGGGGCTAAATTTAGTAGGCTATTGATGATAACTTATTTCTAACGATTTCAAATTATTCTATTTTACACCAAAATTACACACATGCACAACAGATAAAATCTTTTTTTTACTTCCTTTCTTTTAACTCGTGGCTTCTGCTTGTCTGCTTGTCCTACGAAAAAACTTTGGATCGATTTTTAAACCTTTTCCCGTGATCCAATCGAGCTGAAACTTTGCAAGTAGATTCTTGGCGACGATCAAGAAGATCTATCAAATTTTCATTAAAAAAATAATAATTATAGTATAATTTTGGATTTTTCAAATTTTTAATGGTTTTTTCATACAACTCAGTAAGTTGTATGGAGATTCCGACACACATGGTAGACACGAAACCCGAAAATGTTAAAAGGATTATTGTAAAAACCTGTTTTTTTTGGGTAACTTTTTTGTTTGTTAAGTACCAACAAATACTTACTTTTTATTTAATGATTAAAAAATTATGAAACTCCACGATTATTTTTAAACATCGGGCGTAAACTCTGATATTAAAATTTCAACCTATTTTTCCAATTTACAAAGTAGTACTTTCTTTAAAACTAAATTTATGAAAACTAGAAATGTTAAATATACTATTTTGTCTTTTTAATTTCTGAGGATTCGAGTAGTTACATAAAAAATCAATACATATTTCAACAATCACACATATAGTAGGTACCTACACACCTGCTTTCATTACACACATTTAACCTTCTGTGTGTCTGTCCTCGTAACTTCGAGTGACGTCTGTAATTTCGTTCGAATTCACGGCTAAAAACACTTAACAGAAATCAAACGGCCAGAGATGGGGCTTGAACCCCGGGTCAGCAAACCCGAAGGCGGTAACGATAGCTATATTGCTATCGCCGAATCTGCATAACCAGTCAAAAATACAGTACACATGGGATTTAGCGATTTATTTAAGACGCGAACTATTTCAATTTCCGCTCAATTGCCGGGATTTAGAATAGTTTAAAACAGTACATTTAACGTCAAGAAAAATATTTTAAAAAATGTTCAAATATTTTGATAAAAGTCGTTACTACTATTTCATGGGTGTCGGCTATAAATAAGTAAATACTTATTCTTTACTTCTTCTTCAAATATAGCAAATTTATTGTGGTAACATAATTATAATTGATATAAATTAACTTTGTTAAAACCACTTATTTATTGAAAAAATTCAACATGTTTCGAAGCCAATGGCTTTGTTATTATTATCCTAACGAAGAAGCCATTGGCTTCGAAACATGTTGAATTTTTTCAATAAATAAGTGGTTTTAACAAAGTTAATTTATATCAACTATACTTATTCTTTAGGAACCGGAATACAAAAGTACCGTCATTTTTGACGAGTTACCGTTAGTAAATAAAGAAATTTTATAATTTATATTCTTGGGAAATATGAATAGTCCAGCCATATTCAATAAGCGGAGCGATGTAATACTTACTGAATGTGTTTCTGTATTAAAGAAAATGTGAGATTATTGCTGTATATTTCCGTGGTGCACTGTCCCTGCGTGCGAGACCTTAAGGTGAAGGAACCGAATAAGGTTCATTAGCATGGCAAACAATGTGAAGATAAACCTTATCATCATGCAGATTAATTCTGTAGCGCATTGTCGGATCTTTGTATGCTTCCATTACATATTCGTTGCGGGTGCCTATTTTCCTTAAATTTATAATTACATTATGCTAAGAGATTACATCCGTGTGTTTTTAGAAGTCGTATTTCATTTAAAATTATTTCACTTTCTTGTAAAATATTTATGTCAGCACATATTTATAAAATAAAAATAAAGTTAAAGCAATAGGCCGGTGATTTTATTAAACCAATATTATCGATAAAAATTTAATTTATTATCATGAACGAGAAGTGTACGATTTAACCGAATACAACACAATTTAACATAACCACATATTATAAAATTATACATTGAGATGAACTAAACCTCTTCTTTACGCAAGAGGATTGGGTCACAGCGGAAGAATTTCCACCTCGCGTATATTTATGATACATGTATCCTGTGGTGAAATTATTTATTCTCGCATAATTAAATCCCCTAGTAAATAAGCGTTTGTTTAATTCTTTTTAAATTTTGTTCCAAACCGAGTCACTTAAAAAAAGTATGAGAAGGGATAATTTTACATGAAAAGGGATAAGTACCTACCTATTATTATACATATGAGTAGGATCCCTCTTCATATTTTTTCAAAATTAAAAAACTCTATTTAAACAAAAAAAAAATCACTCACGTTCGACCAAGTCAAACATGTGGGAAACAAAAAAATTACGTTAGTTCAAGTGTATATAATTTCCTGGTTTGTGAACTAAACCAACGTTAGCAAACAAATACTCCAAAAATATTCTAGGAATGATAAGATTTTAATAATAACATAATTTACTATTCCCGCGACACACGTGCCGTCCGGTGATATTATGTTGCGGGATTATTATTTTTGCTTCTAAATAATCAGACAGACAAGGACCGAGCGGTTTGTGTCTTGGCGTTAGATTCGATAGAAATGATACTTCGGTGCTTCTTTTTGCCATAACATAGGTAATATGTTTCAAAAACATTGGTACACTATACATAACCTATAATTTTGGCACTATTTTAATTTTAGTGTAGAGCATACCGGTATTTTATTCTATTTTTAAAGGATTGTAAAAATATATTTGTCTTCATAACTATGAGTTTATTTTTAAATATATAATAACATATAAATACATTTCTGCGCGCGGGAGCCAGAAACATAATTTACCATTTTGTATGCGAATTTAGATGGCTTGTTATATATAAGTTGGTACTTACACCTAATTCTGCTTATTAGTATGCTGTGTGCCGGTGATTTAAGTCACGACTAACAAACCAATAGGTACATACTATATCAGACTATTAAGTAAATGAAGCGAAGGCATTTCACAGCCTCGCTAACTACCGAGTGTTCCTACTTTTGATTCGCATATAACTTTTCATCGTGAGAAAAGCAGTAATTTTGATCAAGAAATATGCATTGAAAATATTCTTATGCCTATTGTAACATCCAATGAAAACGTAGTTATAGAGTTGAAATAAATACTGATGTCAATCATAAAATTGAAGCTTAACACGTCATGTACGTCGAAGATGGCTCCCGTGTCCATAGAAATATTGCAGCCACAGCGGCACACGGCAGCCGTGTCCACGTCGGTTACACGTGTCTGCGATCTTGTCGAGTGCTGAGTGCTTGAGTTATGCCATCTGTTTAGGTTACGCCGAGAGCGTCAAGTATTTTGGGAAGATGAAGGGATTAACTAGTAGGTATATAGTTATAAAATTAAATATCGTTTTTAATTTTTAACAAAGTCGCAGGGGTTCGAAAATTCGCAATTTTGCCGCTCCTCTGTATTACACGGGAATTTTTTACGCAATGAAAGTGTAAATGATGTTTTTAGATGAAAAATGCAAATAAAAACTACAGACTTCTGGACATCCAGAAAACAGACTGCCAAAAAACTAGGACCAATTAACTAAAAATACTCCGCATATAAATACAATAATATTCTGCGTACGATAAGTACCTACCTACCCGCGATTAATATTTTTTATGAAAAAAAATATTAGGAAAAAACTTTTATTTGCACAATGATGAATTTGATTTGCTTATATAGGTACTTACTTAGCATCACGCCATTTTGCCGAGGGGGTGGGCAGAGACACTGTCCCAACACACAACTCTCTCTTCATCCACATTCATACATCTTTGCAAGCAGGCTCGACATCTGTTTCGTCAGCGGCGTAGTGAGAAAACTTCTTTAGCATTTAAAAAATGCCAATCTGTATGGCGAAAGTGTAGGGCCAATACGCGTTTTTGCTCGTGGGGTTTTTGGCGTTAGGGAGTTCTTACTCGTAGAACGCCCCTGGGGCTGTGGTGGATTCCATTTATTATTAAATTCACTCAAAATGTTTCTAGAATATTTCACTCATTATACAATTTCGTAATTCGCACTAATTATCCTCGCTCCCCTTTATAACTCCTTCATAACTTGTCTCACATTTACTAATGCACGTTACTTAAATCGCTCAGGTTCGCACTAGAAAACTTTTCGCTTTCTTGATTACCATCGCAGGAATCTTACGCACTAGCTCGCTCGATTTCGCTTATCTGTGAATTTCTATGGCGCTAGCCCACTATCAAAATCTGATATAACTGATTGCGCAGTAGCCGGTCGATCCTTTACATAAGTAATATTGCTTTCTCGATGTTTCCAGAGTTTATGAGAATAGTCCAGTCGATTCCAGATTCATGTGGACCATCCTAGAACCTTACAGTTTCTTCCAGTTTTATTGTAAAAGGTTGAGTGCTGTAAAATTACCTTTCTGGTAATCCTTTCTGATTTTTTCGTGACAATATTAAACTATTAATCCAATAATACGTATAAAACTCTCATAAATGCTCTTTAAAGATTTTTTAGTAACCAAATTTAAGAAAACATATATTTTTTATTGAAGATAAAATATTTTAAGTACCAACTTAACATTCACCTTAAAATAAAATTATATTTTATTAATGTTATATTTTAAGTTTAATTTACTTGCGTCGTATTAGCAGGCCGGCAGAACGCAGTTAAATAAAAATCAATACATTTCGTATTCAGTTAAGTTTTCTGTGTTGGCATAGCTGCCGGAAATAAAGTACTCATTATTTAATGCCAAGACAGTAAATACTTATTAACAAATTGAAGACAAGCAAGCTTTTAGGACTTCTTTTTTTCGTATTTCACAAAAGGGTTTTTTCTCCAGTGTACCCATAGATTTGCAACAATTTAATTATAATTATTTAATATTGACCACCACATATTGATTTGAGGATTACCTACTGATGATAACAAACCAATTTAACCATCAAGCCTCAGAGAAAGATAGGACGTTACATTATTCTATCTTCGCGCACCAGTTTTGCTTCCTCCACATTCATTTACGCTTTATGGTTTTTGAAGCTTTAAACGGGGTCATCCTCCTATATTTGTTTTATCTGACCATGCCAGGACTTTCGCGGACGCCCTCTGTTCCTGCATTCAAGACTCACCTCATAATATTAATAATAATATGAGATGAGTCTCACCTCATAATAATAATAAGAGAAAATTTTAAAATCCCAAAATGCAATACAAAAAAATATCAACAAGGTTTCATATACTCAGGCATGAAATTTTTTAACAATCTCCCTATCGAAATGAAAAAGATAAAGGATACAGGAAAATTGAAGAGTAAATTGAAATAATATCTCTATGAACTGAACTGACACCATTACCTTCTACTACTTCCTAGATATATAATATAATATAAAATAATAAAATGTAAGTTATTAAATGTAAATTCATAGTTCCTTGTCCGAGCATAAGAGCAATGCTCTTAAACGGAGAGGAACTATGAATAACACAATTGTGGAACAAATATTGTATTGTACAATAAAACCATGCAGAAAAAAAAATTTTTTTTTTCTTACCCATCCTCTCCTCACTGACCTCACTCATACGTTTCACATGACCAAATCATCACAGCGATCCTTTCTTTATTACATCTACCGCTGCAGCATTACTTTCACTTTTAATTTGTTCTTTCCTCTCTCTGTGCACAAGAGAGAACGGTTTTCCACACATGCACCTTAGCGACCGCGTTTCCACCGCATTCGATCAACGTTCATTTATTTTCTTCCAATTCCAGGTTTCACTTCCATACATATGAACATGTTAAGCAAGATAAATTAAATAAAAATAATAAATAAAGTAATAATAAATGGTACGATCGCAATTCTATCAGTAAAGAAAGATCTTTAATCTTTTGAAGATCAAATCTGTACAATCTTTAAAAGAGTATATTGTGCATTAATTCGATTAATACTACAATATGGTATTATTGGGTGGGGAGATTCATATGAAACATCATTTAACACACTTTTAATAGCACAAAAGAGCATAATAATTACAGTTTTTTAAAAAAAAACATAACCTACCATACAAATCGATTATTCCAAATATTTTGTATGCCTACTATTATGAAAATTTAAAAAACATATCATTACTACAAATATTTAAAGAAAAACATATACCTAATAGATTTTGTAACTTTCAGGTCTATAAGATTATTTCTAAATTAACGCCCAAATATAAAACAAGCGCTGCCGAGACCCATTATTCCCTTGTAGGAATTGAAATTTCGAATTTATAACGCGGAAAATTAAAAAAAATACAATTCCTTATTTTGGACTTGGATTATAATGAAATAAAAAAATCAATTTAAAAACCTGTTAAAATTCCCATGAGCTTCACTATATTTTTATTTATTTTGTTAACACCTTATTATTACAATATTAATTAATATCCATGAAATTAACTGATGTGATTATTCCTAGCAAAGCACAAGCATCAGCTCTTTTGTGGGGAGTAAAATGTTTTTATTATATGAATGTATTATTGAATTCATGAAATTATGTACTTTGAATGACTATAATAAAAAAAAAAATATATATATATATTATCATTTCGATCTAAAATTGATGATATAAAAACAAACAATAATTGAAACTTTCGTTCAAATAAAAGATTTTATATCAAATGGCGTCATTTGCGCATATGCGGACAGTATCATTACATACAGTCGGCAAATAAATAATGAGTTTTAGATGTGACATTGGAAGAAAAACTACTTTTCTTCTTTTCAATTCTGTGAAAGAGACGATATCGAATCACGTGTTCCAGTTTTAGCCCCTGGGACAAGCGCCTGGTACATAAAGATATAAATATGAGACAGAGGGGATGACGTAATAACTTGTGTAAGGCATGTTCGTTTCCGTGATCGAGTTTGAGTCTTGTGAGAATTTGATATACGAGGTACTCGTAGATGCCTGCAAAGAAATATCACTTGAAAAATATCTCCTTCCAAAATGAATCTTAGTGGTGAAAAACAATAGTTTCTGAATGGATCCTGGACCTCCTTTTTGGGATTTTTTATTTAAATTTCTTCGATAGGTGAGACGAAATTTTTTTGCGCTTATAGGTACGTTTGTGGCGAAATTACTATATATATTGTATGCTGGCGTGGGCGGCTCAAACACAGCTTCATTGGTGCACTTTTGAGCATTTAAATTAATTCTCAAATACGTATTATGTGTTAACGGGATTATTATTTTATATAAAAGAATGCTGTGCAGAAAAAATATCACTGCCGATGCTTGAAAGTCAAAATGCGAACAGACCTGTCATACTCATGCGACATCTGCCGTCGCGTTACAAAGCCATTTGGCTAGGGGAAAGTCACAAAGGGTGGCTTTCGGCCCAACAAACATAGCGATTGATATAACAAACAAATAATTATAGTCCTTTGCACAAAGGATAAGAGATTTTTCAAATGAGAAGAATTTCATGTATCGAAGGTTTGCGGAAAATTTTAGATTTTTTAGAATAATTTCGAAACATCTAAGAACTGGTAGAATGCACGGGAGTGTGCGAGAAGATTTGAGATTCGAGCGAACTCACACATTTAGCAACTGAATATAGTGTTTCAGAGACCAATGGAATATTCTAGTATGCGAAATACGGAGTAGTTTTCCAGCTTATTACGTGTGTATTAAATAAAGTGACTTTGTAAGTATAAAATAAAAGTTTAATTGATTTTAAGTAATATTTAATATTTAAAAATAATTTTATTTGGACCCCGCCTGCACGAATCAGTGATTTGAAAGAAGTTGATGCTGGAAAGGACACGACTAGATTTAAAATGAAAGTATGGTGGAGAGCAAATGAAACACTAAAAACTAATTAAGCTTTTATTTCCATTTATTGGCAAATTCACTGGATACGAATTTAATTGGAGGACTGTTCTTAAATTTACTCCAAATGTATCTCGAATATTTCACACACTAATTCACTAAATTTGTTTTAGAATCTTCGCTGTGCTTTTCACTCCTTTATATCTTATCTCTCATACGGCCGTATTCTAAAAATAGCAATTTTGCTATTTCGGTACCTTGTCAGTTATTGTATAACACTGTAATGCTGCCGATTCTGACTTTTTTAAGTTTGATAGATTTAAAACTATTGAATTCAATCAATCAGAAAGCTCTAAAACATTAACAAACATTAAGTTACTCATAATTTTCAATAGCTTTGGGATTTTCTGGTTCATTGAAAACGAAGTTAATGAATACAGCCTCAAAACAAATCCAAAACTTTACAAAGCATCACATGAAACTGAAAACTGTGTAGATTTTATTTTATTTTTTGTTTAAAATAGATTATCTTCCGATATTTTAATTTGTGAACAATAAAACAATGTTTTCCTTAAAAAGCAAATACATTAATTAGTAAAAAATTAAAACGATTCACTTTGTTTCAAACACAAATTTTATTTTAAAACACCCAACATGTTTCGGAACCGAAGGTCCCATCTTCAGTAGAATTCAAAGTGTAATCCTATATAGGTATACTTATGAAAAATGTTGAGTGTTTTAAAATAAAATTAGTGGTTGAAACAAAGTGATTTGTTTTAATTTTTATTAATCTAAAATGTTACCACAAAGTGAATTTGCTTGAAGATATTAATTAGTTTTAAAATGTGTTCAAGCTAGACGTGATAACGATTCCATTAAAGTATTTTAAAGCTAAAATAATGTAAATTCGGTGAATATTTTTTTTGATTTTATCAAGGTTGAAATTAAATCATTTTTGTTGAAATGTGAATCGAAATTTAGACAATCTATTTTCTATATAATTTAATAATAGAAGTGTTAACAAAGCAAAATATTCAGAATATCTTCAGCGACGCGAACAAATATATTCTAATTGAATTGTGGCTTTTCTCAATACGAACGTAATGAATTTATGACAGAAAATGCCGAAAATCGAGAGAAAGAGAAACTCTCTGCTATTTATTTATAATTTTTGTTTTCTCAAGATAGATTATTGCTAGTAAATAACTAAGTAAATTAGTACAAATTAATGAAACTCAATTATAAATCACAACCAACCATAAATACACATAATTTAATGTTTCGGCATTAACTTTGTGGAAATCCATTATGAACAAATTATGAAATAAAACAATGAACTTTGTTTTTTTTCCACCTATATTTGAGCACTTGTTTCACTACATGTTTCAATGAACAATATATACAATAGTGAACTAAAAACTAAGCAATAGTGATGAAGGAAACGGACGTTTCCGAAACATGTAGCGAAACAAGTGCTCAAATATAAGTTGAAAAAAACAAAATTGATTGTTTTATTTCATAATTTGTTCATAAATACACATTTTCAATTTCAACGACGAAATCAAACCACATAATCAACAAAAGTCTTCAGAATTCAATACAAATAATTTTGTTTGATTAAGATAAATAACAGAAGTCTCATAGAGACAAAGCTATTTATATGAAAAACATCTATGGAAATATTTTATACGATGGCCCAGGGCTTAGAACTTGTGTGAGCTGGCTTAAGTGATACTCTACACAATGCAACGTTCACAAATTCCATCGTAAGAACATCCACACATCGAATTTTTGAAAGTTATATGTATGTTCCACAATGTTGCTTCTTCTCATAAAACAGTATTAATAGATTACGCAGCTGATAATGAAACTTAATAATACTAATAATCTTAATAATGGTAATAATACTCCACATTAAAAAAAATGGAAGAATCATTACCAGCTGCAAAATCAATGTAGAGATAACAGATTTCACTAGCATATTATATATATGGATGATGTTGACTTGAACTTAAAAACGCTTGAAAAATATAGATGATTCCGATTTTTTTATGTGACATTAAAAATTCGATGTGTAGATGTTCTTACGATGAAATTGGTGAACATTGCATTATGTAGGGATCACTCAAAACAATAATCCAACGCGTTATTGCTAAAATTAAGCAAACTGCCTTACAAACAATTTTAAATTTTTTTATCAAATGGGTCAGGATATGCCAACATAGCCACGGCAGTCATTTGAACAACACCATAATTAATCTCAACATGTCTAAATAAGTAAAAATTGCCCAATTAAATACTAATTTGGTATGTTTCATATTAAAATTAAATTCGGATAATCGGATGAACTATCCTATAGTTTGAATTAAAGAATGTTAGGTTTCATTGTTTTTTTTTTGCTCTATAAATAAATAATTTGGAACCATTACAAATAAAAGAAGAATATTAATACATATAATCAAAATACCATAAAAAATCTTAAAATATTCATTGATATCCTAAAAATAATGTTCAATATTTTTATTCATATCTCCGTAATACTATTTTTTTCTTAATAATTTTACAATCAGGTTATTTAAAGCAATTAATGAATTTAAAAGGAAATAATTTAATCTTAAATATTATTTTTTATTAACCTCATAAGGGCGTGCAGTGAGAACATTGCAGCATGACATTTACAACAACATTTAATTTTAAAAAAACGTAATAAAAAATCATCTCTTAATATTCCTATCACAATTATTATCATATATTTCAGATTTTAATATATCATAATATTCTGTCACATAAATATTTTATTTCTATGTTTTTTCCAAAATATATGTTTATTTAAAAGTCACGCTGCAATATACTCACTGCATCCGCCTACCTCATAGACATTCTTTTTGTCAGAAATAGGTTTTATTTTTGGCTAACAGGTTTTCTTATAGCCATTGTACAAGTACAAATTTCCTAACTACGTAATTGTGTACTTCAACGGGATCTTGCACGCTTCTTGTTCTTGAATAATAATTAAGTACTCCTGAAGATTCATGTATGTTTCTTGTTCTTGAATAGTAATGAGGTACTGATCGAAGGCCAAAGTGCAATAGTAATAGTACAATACGGACCTTTTGACAGCGTGGCGAGCGTGCCAGTTGCTGTTACGAAGGTCTAGGTCATCACGTCTTGTGTCGATAACTGGGAAAGTAGATGTTTGAAGCCTTATTTAACAAGACATTATTTAGAGCATTTCAAATCAGAAATGTACCCAATATATACGGCTTTTTTAAATAAATATTTTGTTACCCTGACACATGGTTAGTAAATAATATTTGCTTAGAAGAAAATATAAATAATATTCAAAGAAGACGCACTATTATTTAGTAAAAATGAATTACAATTTCAACTCAATAATTTTCAATTAGGAAATAAAACAAATTTGCTACCGCAAAGCTGTCGATAGCTGATTTTTCTTAAATTAATTTAAATGCCAAATCTTAATTTAAAATATGTTAACAAATTCTCTGATCAAGTGTATGAACCCTGGACTATGGTGAATGAAGAAATTTTAATTTACCAAAAAAAATAGGTACTGATCTACCGCAGTACAACTTAAGTTAGGCAACCAAGGCAAACTTGAATATATCAGACATACTGCATACATTGAAATGATTCTAACAGTGACGTAATAATCCGTTCCGGCTGCCGCCAGACAACATCTTATGAATGTAATAGAAAGTTATATATTATTACTGTCAAGAGATATAAAGCCTTAAAGTATCCAATAAAGTATCCAAAAATCAACCAAGTCAAACGTATTTTGTTCCATCTTTTCCGCAATTTAAGCAATATTTTTAAAAAAAATGATATCTAGTAGATTTAAAAAAAAATAAACAACTTTTTTTTCCAATACCAATAAATCAGCGTTTATTGGACAAAAAATATTTATTTTCTTGATATATATATATATATACACACACATAATGCATATAAAATAAAAGATTAAATAAATTACATGAACAAAATTTCTTTAAGACTTCTTTTATACGGTTCCTAAGGAATAAGTATTTATTTATTTATATATAAAAAAAGAAAAAATTAATAGAAAAAAAATTAAAAGAAAACATAAAAATACTATAATAAAAAAAGGAAAAAAATTAATGACTATAAAGAAGTTACTTAACTTTAAAAAAATGGAAAAAGAAAAAAAGATAAAAAATTACTTTAAAGAAGTTACGAACGTTACAATAAGTTACGACGGATGGGCGGACGGACGGACAGACAACTAAATTATAATAATTGGGGTTATTTAAATTTCCCTGCCAAAACATATATATAAATGATGTCGTATGTAGATTATATTTATTATTTTTACTAAGGTATGTGTTTTTTTTTTATTTTAGCGAAAATTAACAGCAGATCTTTATATTAACAAATATAAAATAAAGGATATTAAATTATGCCAATTACATTTTTTTACATTACATATTATTTTAAATAACTGTAAAACTACACTGACACTCAGAGATAGTTAAGTGGCAGTTCCCAAAAAAATATGTAAAAAATTGTATTAAATTTGTAAAATGTAAATTTTAATTCTTAATTAAAAAAAATAATATAAATACATAAATAATAATCTTGGAAGCATCAATTTTTTTCAGCGTGATTTATTGAATAAGGAGTTTAAAATAAATATATGTATAAGAAAATTTTAAAAAATTAAACTAAGGTTTTTAAGTTGATTTTATATACAAAATAGAAAAATAACAGAAAAATTCAATACACAATCGTAATAAAATTTTACTAGAACTACAGCTTAAGGATTTCGAGAACAACAGCTTAACCATTCGAAGAAATTTTACTGTGAAAGCCTTTAGGGGGGTTGCAGTAATTGGATGTTTTAATTACTGTGGATGGACAACATTTAATTAAGAAAAGTCCGTTTAAGAACCGTCACTTTGATTAGTTTCAGTATTAGAAGCGATCCGCTTCTCCGTCTCGAAGATAATTGAAAACTAAAGACACGGTCCATTGAATGTTTCAGATCCAATCTATTGATTGTTTTATACACAACTAGCTTTACTACCAATAATAGACAGATCCCAATAGCGCATTTTTGTTGATTAAAATTTTGATAATTCAGATATCTGATTGTATTTGTAGTCGCATTATAATATCATTTTCGGAAATAAAGTGAAACTAGAGTCAAACATGACGTATAGCTCGAGTAGCGTAGCATCTTGATAGCGTTAGTGATGGACATTTTTGAATTGGGAATTATTCTTTTCTTGCTTCTTGCACCTCATTATTATTTGATCCATCCGGTAGCGTTTGTGACGGACATTATTACGTAGAGAATCATACTTTTTGTACCTCATTTTATACACTTCTTCATCATCTGTGCCATCTGATAGCGTTAGTGACGGACATTGTTACATAGAAAACTATATATTTTCATAAATGATTAATACCGATGACGTATGCGGTATAGTAATGGATGCACTTATTAGTTATAATTTTATTTAACTGTAATATTAAAAAAATTGATTCAGAGTGTATTTTGTTAAAAAATGTATAAAGTCGATGTTTTCATTTTATTTATAAACAGTGTTGATATCATAATAATTTAGGAAACAGAATGATTGCAGCTATTAGATTCTAGGAAGGTACGGACAGACAGAGAAATTATTATTATTGGGTATAAGACCCACGCCAAAATAAAAAAATTATAAAATTTAAAATTATTTTTATCCACCTACGTCGTGGTTTATTGTAAACAATAATCATGAGAAACAATAAGTTTAGATATTTCGCTGTTTGTTGATTATTTTGGGGCTGGTGTTGACTTTTTATTGATTTATAAAAAATATTCTTAAAATACTAAAGAAAAAGAAAGAAAGAAAAAAAAGTATTATTAAAAGTCAAACATAAGTATAATGAATCAAACAACAATGTTAAAAATTAAAGTTATGTACCTACTTAACATTTTGGATTAAGTATTTAATTATATTGTTTTCTCCGCGAATTTATCAAAAATATAAAATGCCAGCAAGATTCTGAATATTTGGCTTTATTCAATATATAGGTATCTTAAAGATTAAACCACTCATTGTTTAAAATTATATTCATTGTTCTAGTATTTAATATTTCTTCATCTCTAAAATTTAGCAGCCAAGTGGCTGAGCTTAGAAATTAAATTATTATTTTATTAAGTAATATCTCACGTAGCAGCAAATTTTGAAAGACTTTTTGTTAGCTTTTAAATAAAAAAAATAAATTAACAAACACTTACAACGATGTTATTTGATTTGATCAAGAAAGTTTTTTTTATTTGAAGAACTCAACCGAGGACTAAAATGTTGTGTATATTCTAGAGAAATGCGAAATTATTTAGAATCTTATAAAGATAATTTCTGAAGTCATTCATATCATGAAACATGTTTAATATTTCCAAAAAAAAAAATTTTTTGTTCATGTATATTATACGTTTAATAATGAAATAAATATAATCATCCACGTCCAATGAAAACCATACAACCTTCTCAACGAACGACCCCTTTGATACCCTTTCAAAGAGACTTGTATATCGTGTTTCGTTTTTTACATATTTTGACTTTCCTATAAGATGTCCGATACGTTTCTATAGGTACTTATTTATATGCCTAAAGATTTATCAATAACCAGCTGTACACACCCGTGAAAAATAATGGAACATAAAATGGCTAGCGTCTTTGCTAAGCTCTTGTATACTATGTCGTATATTTTGACGGTTCACGAAGAGGTGGCGGTAACAACGTGCGTTTGGCGGCTGGTTCGGGTTTGCTGGCCCGGGGTTCAAGCCCCATCCCCGGCCGTTTAATTTTTTTTTAGCCGTGAATTTAAAACGAAATTACGGATGGTACATGAAGTAACGGACAGACAGACAGACGGACGGAAAACGAAGAGACAACAAAATAATTATATTTGATGAATGGAGAGATATACAAAATTGAATATGCTATTAGAACAATTCTAATTATTCTGAAATCCATGTGATATTTGCAATTTTTTCCTTGACTTTGATAATTATAATTTATTAAGAATAACCATGACTGATGGAAATAGATAGAAAAAAGGATCTTAACTTTTTCTGACCCAAATTATGAAGTAAGTACATAGTAGAAATGTAGTTTTATCCTTGATAGTTTACCGTTGATCGGAGTGGTCAATACATTTAAGGATTTAAAGCTCTTTCCAAGCGTTTTAAATTAAATCTTATCATTTGAGGTACGGTATCAGATTGTAGACTCACAAACCTTATCCAAAATCTTCAAATGGCTAAAATAAAAAAAATTATAAGCCTTCAGTTATTTTAATAACGCCATAATTGTAAATAGTCATATTCTTCTCTAAAGAAAATTTAATATATTTTTTTAATAAAAATATTTCAAATTAATTTTAATAAAAGAAAATCTCAATAATATCACATGAAATTGTGTTATTTCACACGGAAAAAGCGCAAAATAAGCTTGGCATTAACAATTGCTTAAGTCGACAATAAGTACGGATTAGATCGGACACTTGTATTTTTGTATGCTTAACAAAAAATTAAATCGAAAAACTTGCAAACTAGTTTCCCAAGTCCAAACTTTGAGGCAGAAGTAAAGAAGTGGTTATTATATTAAATTTAATAACTGTACTTCTTAAAATGAATTTTTAAATATAGATATTGAGTAAGTTTTTTGTTAATTTTTTTAAGCGATGAATAGTTTTGTTTATTTTTTATGCTTTTCTATTGAAAATATATATCTGCAGAAAAGTTTTCGCTTTCAATCGATTAAAAATAAAAATATTAATATTTTTTTATAAATAAGCTGACGAATACTTGTTACATTTTTCGGGATGGCAGAGCATGATTGTTTTGTCGATCATAATTTATTAATTCTAAATAAATACCTATGAGAAAAATGAAACTCATCTTGATACCCACTTTGATCCAATAAATTGAAAAGGGATCCGAAGCGATGTATTTTTTGTAATGAATAAAAAAAATATTTTTGCTATTATACTTGAACCAAAATGAAAAAGGTAGTTGAGACTAGACGAGTGGTCCTTGTCACGGAATCCACCACGCTACTGCGATGTGGCGTATTCAATGCATCACGTACATTAGCAAAGTGTGGCGGTGTTCCATCTGTTGAATCTTTCAACAAGATAGAGCACCGCCGTTTCTCACCTTTCAAGTTGAAAGCTTGGAAACTTCTCGTATTCAATTTTGGGGAGTTAAACTAAAAATTCACAAGCACAGCGAGATAGTCGTTTTATTTGATGGTGTTCTCCATAAGGTCATATCCGATGCTTTCACGAATAAATCCAAAATTAAAGTTAAATTGATTACCATTATAATGCGACTCGCAACGTTAATATTTTAAACATTAAAAAACAAACGTTTATGTATTTATAATAAAAGTATTAAAGCAGCAATAAATTAGTGGATTAACATTTTTATAATAAATAGTTGGTTTTTATTATTTAACGTCAATCCGGAATTAGACAAAACTATATTATTTCTCAGCCTCTAACAGGAACTAGATTCACGGTGCACATTTTAAAAGTGAATCTTGAAATAATTAGCGAATGCGACGATCCTAGTTCTATTTGAAACCCTTGTGTAAACCAGGTGTTTAATTGTACATTACTGTATAATTTAATTTAATAACTTTATAATTTGGTACTCTTATGTTTACCATAAGTAAATAAATTTGGTACCGGTTCGAGGGTTTTAATTGCTTCGTACAAACAGATTTTCCGCTTTATATTTAAATACAGAGGCACCTCTGTATATATCCTTAATCTAAAACGCACTTGTTTACAAAATCTTTCCCAGAACCTTTTTAATATTCGTTGTTTTCTTTTACTATTTTATGTTTTGAGCTGTTTTTCTTTCTCTTTTCTTTTTCATTTTGTTATTCTATGATTTTAGTAAGAGTTTTTGTGTGTAAAGTAAGTGCCCTTGAGGTGAAATTTTCACAAAAATGGCACTATATAAATAATCAAATATTATTATATTATTATTATTCCAAATCTTTGCAATACAAAAAGGACGTAAACCCAATGAAATGTTTCCATTAGAAATACAAGGAAAATGATCAATCCGTTACCGTGAAAAAAATCAAATTGTATGATATAATTCAAGCACTATTTAATACGAAAACAATAAGATTCTAACCATTTTCTTCTTGATTGATTGATTGACTCTTCTCATAAGAACGCATGGTTAATTAATTTAATAAAATTTACGTGAAAATTCATGTCATAAATCGTTTAGCTACTCGCAAGTTGCATTCAAAGGTTGTATACCGAACAAAAATTTCCGAGTCCGAACAGGACGTAAATCATGTTTGACTTATTTCAAAGCAGACGTACACTAATTTCTTATAAATTGTCTGCCTTTTCCTGAATGCCATTTTCTAGGGGTTATGATAAAGTAATCATGATAAAATAAAAATGACTTCTGCGCGCTTTTGTCGAAAAATAAATAGTTAACTATTATTTTTAAATTTTACTGCCGTTCAGAAGCGATAAAACGTTCAAATAAGTGCAATAAGGGGTTTTACTACGGAAGCAATCATAAAATACACACAAATCGAACGACTATAAGCAATGTTTACTGCTACTAAAATGTTCACTGTACACTCAAAATAATGTCAATAAATAATTTAGGGGGAACCTTTAATGTAGCTAGATTTATCACCTTCAATACGGACAAGCCAAAATATCATATCAAATTAAGTATCAATATGATTTAACAGATATTTTAAGGAAATATCTGAATCGAATGGGAAATCTAAAAATTCTTCCTGAAATGGAAGCACAAAAATACCTGAACTTTCTATTGAATAGTTTTGAAGTGAAACTTCTTTCAGTCCGTGTCACCGTTACACGCATTTACGTCAATTTTTCTAGAAAGTCAAAACGCACGCTATAATAATATCTTAAATAATAATAGCAAATTTTCCGCGTACCCACTGTATCCTTTGGCGTAATGGATTGATTGGAGATTTTAAATTCGAATCCTTTCGAAATCAAAGTTATTTTAATAATCAAATTCACTTTTTGTTTACTTGTTATACTTGTGTATATAATTAGTTTTATATAATTTTTAGTATTTACACTTATACGTTTAGTATTTACTGTACATAGAACTTGTACGCTTTTTTTTTTCATTTTAGAAGAACAAATTTTATTTATATCTAACGTTAAATCAAAAAAATTTTAACACAAAATGAATACATATTATAATACGCCATATCCACGCAAGACAAGTATGGGAAAAATACACCCTTATATGTAACAATATTATTTGATATGTAAAAGATTTGAGGCAATCGATCATTCTGCCATTGAACCTCTGAACCGCTTTAGATATCTTTGCCCAATAATTTCTTAGATTTATAATATATAATAAATCAATAAATAAAAAAATGTTATCAATATTTTGTTAACATGGGCTCTATGGAAGTAAAAATGACATTTTAATATTCCGTGACAAAGAAATTTCACTGAAATTAATTTTTATAGAAATAACACTATAGCGTAAAAATTTATATCCACTCATTCAACTTTCTGTTACGCCAAGGATGCATCTTGTCCCTATTGTTATTTAAATTTCTATAACATGAGAACCCTGGAACGTAGAAGAGCACGAGCTGATCAAATACTACTTTTCAAGTTACTTGAGGGACATACTGACTGTCCCAGCCAATTGGAGCTGGTTTCTCTCCACGCTCCATCAAGGCGAACCCGACAATCCGTGCTTCTCCATGTACCCATAAGCAGAACCTCTTATGCACAGAACTCATTCATCCAGCGAACATGCAAAGCGTACAATGACCACTTCAATGACATTGATATATTTAATACCAACATATCAGCTCTTAAAAATCATATTTAAACCGCTTATATTACTTGTTTCTATATCTTCACCGGATTAACTAAGACCGACCATCATAATACATACACCACAGCCAAACTCTCATCACTCTTTGCACATACCCCCATATCTATATACTATACGTCACACACAGAATACACACACACTCCACTCAGCCACAATCCCATACACCTCACTCCACTTCCCCCTCTAACTCCCACTCCTATCCCTCTATTTAATATATGTTTTCTTTATTGCTTGACTTAATATTTTATGCCGTGGATCTCTATAATTGGTCTACCAACTATCCAATACGTTATGCCATTATAATAAATTGTATTGTTGAGATTCCTAAAATAAAAAATAAATAAAAATTTTAAAAAATTAAAAATAGTCTATGAATATTGGAATAAAGGTGTTTCAATAAGCACCTCTTTTCGCTTCTCATACAATTCAATCTCCTGGCGAATATTTTTGTACACATAAAGAAGCTCCGAGCCTTAATAGAAGGTGACCGTGGGGAAATAGGCTCAGCAATAAGCAAATACAAGATGATTATTACTGATCCAGTCAGCAAAAACAAATCAAAAATAGACAATATGATTAGAAATTATACAATGAATGATATTACAAGAGTCACAGAGGTTAATGTTAAAAACATATCGCGAGATTTTAACATTACGACTTCAAGCAGAATTCGATTTGTTAACTACTTAAAATCGAGAGTTTTATTTATTAAATATTCCCAAACAAAATAAAAGACAATGACAATTAATTTATAATTTAGATGAATTGCATCTCTTTTTTATTGCGTCTCTGATTTATATACAGGTTTTTCAAAATATAATTATTAGTTTTCCTTTTCAAAACTTGATTTTTTAATTTTTTTAAATAGAGATGCGAACACGGAATTTGTGTCACATCAATATTCATATTATTTTCAAATTAAGCTAAACGCTTGTGCTATGAAAATAAGACTAACTTGCTTGTATGGAGTGAGATTCGAACCTGCGACCTTTGGATCACGAGGCGAGAGTCCTAACCACAAGACCAACAAACTACTCTTACTAATTAATATCTGAAGCTGCGGTGTGTATATTTCAGAGGGCGTACAGGACTCGCCCCAGTACAAGTGAAAAGTTACCCTAACAAGGGATGATAATGTGAATACCTGCTCAATCTACACTTCCTGGGAGGCATCTCAGCCTTCCACAAAGTGTAGGTGTGTATATTGTGCATCCCACTTACTTGAGGTTCGTATGGGAAGCCTGCTTCTTCGTGATAATTATTATTATTTTGCAGAAAGTCTTGTTTGAATTAAATTATTTAAGTATTCAATTAATATAATATCAATGGTTATCTTCTTCGTCTTCTTCTTCAGCCTTCATCTCTCCACCGCTAAATATAGGCTTTTTCCATACTCTTCCATCCTTCCTTGTTATTTGCTAATTGTAGCCATTTCTTTCCTCCCACAGGGGTTATATCGTTGACCCATCTCTTTTGAGATTTTCTGACGTCTCTTTTATTCTCCCAATGCATCCACTTCAGAACTCTGGAAGTCCACTTGTAGCATTCTGCCATGCAACATGCTCTTCCATTGCCATTTTAAATTCACTACACGATCCATGATATCTATTACTCTAGTTCTGCGCCTAATTTCATCATTTCTAATTACTTCGGCCTACTCTAAGCATGGATCTCTCCACGGATCGTTGCGTACATTTGAGCTTTTCTACTCTTTCTTTGTAAGGGCCATTGTCTTCACTGTATTCGTCATCACTAGCGGTATGCACCATTCAAAGGCTTTCCTTTTTAGACTTATTGGGATCTCTTTGTCCTCGAAAATATGTTTGAGTTTGCCAAAAGCAGCCCAGCTCATTCCCATTCGTCTTTGCAATTCTGTTATTTGGTTTTCTTTGTTCATTTTTATCTTGTGTCCCAGGTATATAAATTCATCTACTATTTCAATATTATTGTTATTGATTGTGATAATTTTGTTTTCTGGACTGCAAATTTTTGTTTTCCTTATATTCATCTTAAGTCGACATATTATTTTATAAACAACTTTTCATTATATTTAACAAGATAATAAAAAAAGGTAAATAATTTTGCTTTCTTTATCATATTATATGTGTTCTTAGATGTAGATAGATTAGAGGCATATTGTTGAATATGGCATTAAAAAAAGAAAAAGATAGTACGGTGGAATTTAATAAAAAAAATTTAGAAGCGACTCATCTCATAGAGGAAATCATAAATATATCTTAAATATCCAACAACATATTCCTAGGTGCTGCGTCATATACAAATAGTATTATTTTATTAATATTAATTACTGAAGATCGTAGCACATTATCTATAATAGCTATGTGCTGCGAATTTCATTAGGAATATATGTAAAACCAAGCAGAGTTCTAATATAGCGTGCCTACAGCTAGTCGCAGAATTCTTAACAAATATATGCCTTTATTATGTTTAACGGAAATATGAAATGCCAGAATTACAAGGTGTGGTTTAGGATTTACTGGTCTCATTTCTCGACTTCGAAAAATTATCGAATAAATTTCTTCTAATACTATTACAGTGAAGCTAACCATTTGTTTTTGATAATTATTATCTAACCCCTGTCCGTTTATATGTTATCTTTTAACTTAATTAAAAGTATCGTACTTTCTGTTACCTAATAGTTTACCTAATATTAAACTAATATTTTTGAATTGATATTGATGAACAGTAAAGTTTTTAACATTTTCGTATAAATTCTTTGTACGGGAGTGGTGGTAAACTCATTAGACAATAATCGCGGATTCATCTGTTTACCGCTGGTTATAATATTTCAACCAACCTACGTATGTTGATATGTCAAGGATTGTGACTGCGGAAGGTAAATGAGAACAATGGAATTTAATTAGTGATTTATTAATTTATGATTAATTAATTATTTAATGTACAAAGTAACTTAACATGAATTAAACTTAACGCTATTCTTTTAATCACACTATTCCGTAATATATCTCTCGTATATGAACACTTTGTTATCGCTGTGTAACACTTTATATATCGCTCGTAGAACAATCAATTCTCGCATGTTTTGTTTATCGCATTTATTTATTTCGCCAATTCGGTAAGTGCTCGCCCGATTATTTCATCGATATCTATCGCTCATTGAATTGCAACTTGGGTTTTGGGATTGGGCACACCTGGCCGTCGCCCGCGACTCACTTGGCACTAAACGAGCTGTCAAAACAAGACTCTCCCTGGCGGTCTTGATCCTACCTATACCCAAAAACTGGATTATTTCGATGTTTAAAAGAATGTTCCCGTCGAACCTCCGAGATTATTCTAGTGTTTAGAGAAGGTTCCCGTCGCTTTTAGGGTGTTCTAGCCATTTAATCTGTCTAGTCGTCTCTTGAAGGTTGTAAATAATTTTAAACTATTTAAAAAGGTAGTAGAGATTTATTATCGTTGATTTACTGTCGTCATTGACATATTACGAAGGATACTGTACATAATCTCTTTTGCCAACTTATTTTACTATTTTTCCAAACTTTAGCCGTCATCATGTTTTCAAATTAACTAAAAATTCGCTTCAATAATAATTTATGTTTTTATTTTAATTTCCATTTAATCAGTTGACTATCTCAAAAGGTACTAGCTCAATACTAGATTATATACCCTTTAACCCCGGCCACCCACTTACACTGTCAACCCAGCTCCCGCACCCTCACCGCATCACCCATAACCCCCACTCCACCCCCCCTTAGACCTATGTTAACAACTACCGTGAAAAGATATCCCCGGTATGTCCTGTACTATTCACATATACCCTTTAATTACGGACATTCTAAAATATATTTGAGATTTTTGGAAATCCACTAGAGACCTCGAGAGATGGGTAATCAGAATGACTATAGTGTAAGGGTACAACCGTCCCCAAGGCCAACCAAAACCTCATCCCCAGATGTGTCGCGAAATGTCTCGTAATTGAGAATCATGTAACATTTGCATTTGCAAAGGTGTAAACCAGCGGCAGGTATTGTCAATAAAAATATTGTTGCAGAGAATTTTTTTAACTAAAGTATGCTCACGATGAAAAAAGTATATCCATTTACCGGACACATTTAAATGGTCATAACATGACATGATACCGAGTTCAATCATCGTCAACAATAAGAAACGAAATATGGCAGAACAATTAAGAATTTTGTTGAATTTTATTTTCACTTTATATATTTTTTATACCTACTGTTAAGTATTTTCGCATTGGAAGTTTACTCCTATTAATGTTGACCACCGATAAATAATCGCGTGTATCGCGTGCAAAGTTATCCCCGTACAGTTTGTAATTTCCGTCAGGATTCCCGGTATAATATTAATTTTCAAGTATTAACTGCACAAGTGCCCATTACAACGGAAGCTTTAGTTCATGATAAACAATAATTAATGTTGATATTTAAAATAAAGCCCCAATAAATAATTAATACTGTAGTGGATGATTTTTTGATTACAAAAAATTACTAGTTAAATTAAAATTAAAAAATTACCTAACACTACGACGTTATTTGCACTAATCGTCACTCGAAAATCTTCCACTTGTCTGTAAAATTCTGATGCACGTTGTCTGAATTGCACTGATTCGCTCATTCGAGAATTTCCATACCACACATAGGTTAGTTAGTACTCTGGTACTTTAACGCTGGTTGTCAATACTCGTACTAAATTACCTGTTTGCTTTATACCTATGTGGTGTTGCTGGCTGTCACAACAACCTCACCCTCGTTCCGCTACCACGCATTATATAGGAAATGTCTTCTCTCGAACGTTTAGATATAATTCCATGTATTCTAGTTCGCTACTAGATATTTCTAATTTATTCCAAAGTTTAGAGTGTTGGAATGTACTCAATTGTGCTTGTGTTTTCTTTTGTTTCTGCATCTAGTGATAATATTATCTTTCACGTGAAATTTCAATTAAAATAAGCATTTAATGTGAAACGTGTGAGTTTTCAATCTAATTCGAAAATTAAGTAGATATAATTAAGATGGTTGAATAAAATTAAACAATTAATTGAAAAAATCAAGAAAACACAGTCTAGCAGTAGAAATACAAAGAAAAGCACATGAAATTTGGCAAATCTGGTGGTCTTTGGCACAGTCACAACATAGTATTGCGGTGGGCTTCGGCGAATGCCCTTGCTGAAAAAGGCTCGGCAAGAAAGAAGATGAATTTTAAGGCGGACAGACATCTGCAGTAGGTAGCTGGCGTTTCGGAGCTTTAACACAAGGCATGAGTCGAGCTTATTAGCTCAAGTCTACTCGAGCAAGCTCTACTCAAACTTCACACAAGCTCAACTATGGTGGTAGTCCGGCTAGCTAGGTTTGCCGGAAATCCTTCCGGAACATCTATAATTCGAAGGCTGCGGAAAGCGCTTATCAAACAGAATAATCTGCTCAAAGGTAGCAGCGCACGGCTTTTATACTATTTCAACGGCAGTGGCGATGCATTAGTCTCGACGGTCAATAACGGTCGGACTGCTCGATAACGGTTCCATTTGGGAAAAATCTGTAATTTAGAAATTATTCTGACGGTTCTGAGCCATTACAGGTAATGGACACTAGATAATATGAGTATATTATAAAGTATCCAATGGAAGTACAAATAAAAGTGCCTAGATGTCCTTGATGGTAACAAATAGGTCAAAGATTTTACGAGCTACTTAGAATCTATTTTCTCAGGAAAAGAATGGAAGGTGTAAAGGCTACATTGTCAAAACTTGGTTCCTGAAATAGATAGAAAGAAAAATGCTCAATATCGTCGAGTTTCTGTGTCGGCATCGTCGGCAGGGAATATGGATACGAACCTCAACAAAAGACGAAACTTTTATACTCGGGACAAGTTTACCACAAATTGAAAGAAAATTATAGGAAATAGGAAGACAACCTGGAGAAATTATTCATGATTTGAAATATACAATGACAGAGGATGAGACGTCGATCTTCAGTAAGAGGGTCGGACTCGGTATTTGTAGCTCTAAATAAGGCCTAAGTTTGCGAAGAGTGGATGAAAGCTGTTGACACTGTGGCAGTAGATAATGTATAAAACAAGGGACCAGAATACTCAAATATGAACTGGAGTAAGATCAAGATCCGAAATATGTCAACGTTAGTTTGATATTAAAAATTTTGAAGACTCGTACTGGCGTAATACTAGTATACATTTTTACTGAAGAAAAATAAATCCCACCAAAAATTAATTTACAAAACAATTTGCTACCAAAATAATTACCATAATAGCTTTCAAATTACCACCCTCGTTAATTTACTTAGTTCCTACGTTCTTAGTTATATAATTATTATTAACATATCCATGAGACGGTAGTTTAGCTTAGAAATAAACTGTTTTAAAGTAAACACATTGATTACAGTTTATGGATTCACTACCACAAACTCCCCAAATAGCAAGCTGCAGAAAAGTTTAAGAGATATTCGGATGTACTAATCGTATACATAGAAGTTCGTGGGCAGGAAATTACAAAATTTATCCAAGTAGATAAAGTTGCTATGAATTCGCAACAGCGATAAATGGAAAATATGCTCCGGAAAAGGATGTCACATCTTCAATCCGGAAACAAATTCAACCACGGTTGATACTATTTACGTAAATGCAGGACAGATTTTTTCAATTCTTCAGCTATAACATGCGTAATCAGTCAAAAAATTCTAAATAAAATTAAACACAAATTCACTTGGAATAAACAAACACAATAAACAAAACAGTAAACACTAATATATTAATTACTTATTTTGCAAATTCAATTTTTCAACGTTTTTACATGAACTACGCAGAAGCGACGTGACTAAAAAAAACATTATTAGGTTTAATAAACTTCAGCAGAATATTCTTGAAAAATTTTTTAGTCTATGACGCTTATGATCTGGTGGTCGTCGGTGGTCGGTGGTGGTATTTCGAGCCCCATTCCAGGATACCAACAAGTTAGCCTATTTTCATAGGCTAACTTGCTGGTATCCTGTATCCTGTATCATGAAAACCGTAAGAATATTTATGCGACATGTATTCCGTGGGTGCGTTTCTATTTAAAAAAAGAGATATTCTTATTTAAACTGTAAAAGAATGAAAAAATAATTATTCTCAAATTATTTTATTATGATATTCATCGACTCAATGCCTATTTATTAGTTCTGCAGCAAAAAGTTTTAATAATTTAACTCTGGTAACAAGATTTTTGAGAAATTCGTCTACTTTTATTATTTTTGCCAATACCAATTGAATTCGAGGAACTTTTTCTTCAACAACAGCACGAATAAAAAGTTATTTTTACATTTCATGTAGAAAGAGATATAAAACCAATCAAATTGTATCGAACTAGAGTTACTTACATTAAAGCTAGTCTCGAGTCAAATGTATATCCTTGAATAAAAAATTCTAACCTTAAATAAAATAAATAAATTTAAATCAATAAATTCCTATAAATAACTCAAATACAAAAATTTATTCTTTTGTAAAATCACGGATCTTAATACACAACATCGTATTAAATGAAAAATGATGGTACCACATTTAAAAACAATTAGCATTACGTTATTTACGTTAGGGTTCATCAAAAATGTATGAAATTTATTAATATTTTTTTCTATGAGGCACCTTTTCATATGTTTTTATGTCTAAAATACTGCGTAGGTCAGGAGAGAGGTATGATCAACCTATCCACGGCTTATTGATGTTGCATTACATTTATTACATTGCAGTGATTGCCCTAAACGGCCCTTGATCAATGATAGCGACCCCTAAAATTAATTTAAATGAAAACTAATAATATAGGTTTACATTTTCGGCTTTTAAAAGCGTATAAAAGTATACGTCGATAAAAATTAAAATATTAATTTTTTGAAGCATTCTAATGTATGTATTACGAAAATTTTCAACACTTTTTCCTTAGACAGCTGTAATTCCTTCAAAATCCATTAAGAATTAACTTTTTTTAAATTTTCAGACATTTTCTCGTTCCACTTCAAAAACTTTACATGTTTTATAAGGAAATAGATTTTTAGAATTAAATTTTAACGTATTTCTTTAAGAGTGTTAAAAAGTCCAGATTCCTTTTTCATAAGGATCTGTAATAAAAATCTTGATTTAATAAATCCTTATGAAGGTACTCTTATAATTTGATTAGCCATTGGACCGTATTATTGAGAAAAACAACCTTTCTTGAACAGAAAGCAAAATAGGTAAATAGTATACTTCCAATTAATCTATCGTAATTTTATCTTGTTGAGATAAGATTAAGAAAATAATTAAACTGAATTAACTGGCGATTGAAGTATTTCCTGATCATTTTCTTCTTTCTGGGACTTATTTTACATGGAAGATTAGTTTTATTGACTTTTTACGGGAAATAATAGTATTATATTCAATTTAATTGGTGATAATTTATCAGAATAATAATTTATCAGAATATATCGTTCTTTAAACGAAAACCAAAGGAAATAAAAGCCACTGAATAAATTAAAAAACAAAACTGCCGATTAAAAAAATAAACTGACATAGTGATTTGATTTCGATAATTTCACGAAAATGTCAAGGTAATTCTTTAATGAATCTCAAACATATTTTGAATATCTCTTTCTTCCGCTAGAAATAAATCTATAAAATGTACTTATAAAACTCAATGTATCTGTTCTCTGTACAAATCTACACCGTTTTTTCTACAAAATTTCTAAACTTTTTCTTAAGAACACCTCCCCTGAAATATTTTCTGTACAAATCTACTCCGTTTGACCGATCTGACCCAAATTTTGCATAATTACTCTTAAGGACTCGGCAGGCAACGAAGATAACTTTTCCCCCACCCTTTTACACCACCCCCTTCCCTGTTATATTTATTGTACCGTAAGACTTAAATTTTGCATACATATTCTTCAAGACCCGGCGGATACCAAAGGCAACTTTTGTTGCCCTCCACACTTTTACCCCACCCCCTCATCAGATATATTTTTTACAATCTACACCGTTTGCGGAACTGATCCTAATTTTGCATTCTTATTCCTTAGGTGTCGGCGGAATACATTCCTTCCCGGACATCCTATCCATCCCAGCCTAGATTAAATGGAAACATTGTTTTTACTAGCTCTTAAAAGACTGTGCTAAAAAAAAACCTTGGGGACGGTGGAGTAACACAGCGTTACCTGATTAAAAATCGGCATAGTTTTTAATATGTGATAAAATATACATAAATACGATACAGATAAGACTTTTAAAAGGTCCCTTTATATAATTATGTAAGGTAAACATACATATTTGCATTATTTTAGTAAATTATTATAAAATTATGGCAAATCGAATTTGCGCGCGCTTCCGCCGATGTTTCATTGCCAACTGAATACAATGAAGCGGTCGCCAGCTCGCTTCAGTCGCCTGCACTCCGTCTTTGTCTAACACTTGTTACCCGACTCTACCGTACTCTTTCTATATTCTTTTGCTTTCGTCGAAACCCAAGCAACCGCCATCTCTGTCCTACATGAAATGTATCGTATTGTCGTGCTCTTTCTTGCTCAATTTAACTGCGATGTACAATCTTCTGCTCTCTCTTGCACACTGGCCGAAAATACGAGAGTAATGAATAAATATTTTTTAATTAAAAAATCCGTACATTCCTCACAGTTTAATTTAGTAATTTTGGTGTGAAAATGTCTATTCGATGATTACAAAAAGTCTGACGTTTTAGTTTTCGTAAATAAGGTAGATATTGCATATTTTGTATGACATGTAGACCTACGTTACATCACCGACACACAGGAGCTAGAGTCTTTGCAAAACGATGAAACCTCTGTGTCCCACCACAAACTTATTTTTAACTAAATCCTCAACCGAGCAACGCTGGATATAACCAGCTAGTAATATAATAAGCTTTAGCAAATTTTTTACATTAGTTAAATCGGCGTTTATAATTTTTTATTCACATGAAATACATTAATTTATATATTGTTCTTTTTCTAGAGCCACCCGTCAACGGATGTTTGTGACGCATGTTCTTTTTTCGGATTCTTCGGAATAAGGAAGAGAAATTTGATGCCTGGCTGAATGAACTATTATCTAAGCCATATAGTTCTCCTTCTAGCAGAACCTTGTTGATTTTTGTGTGCAGTATCTCGTAAGTCTCATGGTGTATTTTATAAGTACGTCCATTTTTTTATACTCGCACAATAAATAAACAGTATAAATTATTAAAATGATTTGATTAATTAATGATATTATAATGAAAATAATTTTTATATTTTTTCCACTTTTTATTGTTTTTTGATCGTAAATGTTCTAGACTATCGCGGCCATCTTTAGAGTGACAGATTATTCTCTTAAGCTATGGCATTTATACCATTTTAGTGCGTGTGTTTAACATTGAGTACACGGGTTGTTCAAAGTTAACAAACATACAACTTCCAAAAAAAATATAGATATGGTATTCAATCATGGGTGGATTAAGTAATCTTTACACTATCGCTTAAACCAGCCGTACGATAGGTTGTCAGCCCCAAGAAAAACCCAATAGACTTCCATATCTACATTCCCACATAAATAGAATGAATGATTATCGATGTACTCTCCGTGGATAGAATCCAGTATTGTGTTCTTTAAAAAAATATCATATATATTCTGAATAGATTAAATTGTTGCTGTTTAGCTTGAACTATTGAATATAACCGATAAACTTGTCTCCTTTCATACAGACATTTGTCTAGTTATGGAGACAGTGAGTATCTTTTACATAAAACTCGATAATGTTAATTATAGTAATATTTGTAAAAGTCATGTAAATACAATATATATTGTTATTATTCACAGTGTACGCCAAAATAAATAAAAATTTAATCATCATTTGTTATGGGGACGAAAATTAAACAAAATGTAATAAAGCCAGGCAATCATTTCGCAAGGGAAAAGTATCGACTTCGTAGTCGGAGCTTCCCGGCTTCTCGGGTAAAACAATATTGTGGCGAAGTAATGAAGGAAGTAATTAAATTTGTGCCAGAAAATAGTATCGGAAAGTACGTCGCATATCGAGGTGATTGGATTTTCCCTTTTATTAAAAAAAATGCCTCGCACGAAGATTACGTAGGAATAACAATTGTTTACACGTACCTACGCAACCATGAAGGCAATTTTTGTAAATAATTTGTGATTTTTGTACATTTAAAACGAGAAAAAAATCTTTTTCTAGTTTCAATTGCTTTGATACTATTGTTTAATAAATGTTATTTCAATATTGTTACGAAACAATAGAAACATAAATTATTATATACACAGAATTGAAGATTTTCCAGGACATTTTAAATTAAATTGGAAATTACTAGAGATTCTAAAAAAAGCAGTGGAAAAGCCGACTAAATTCGCAAAATGTCTGTGAACCCAAAAAGGATATCGCCATTGCACGGAGTCGCATTGAGTTTATTGTACGTTGTATTGTAGTTCGACGAGATCATAGAAGGGAAACATTAACCACAAATTGTATTTAAAAATTATTTTTTGGTAGAATTCGCTTTAAATATTTATTTTATCATTAATTATTTCTACCTGCAACGTATTTTATTATTAATTAAAAAATTTAATTTATATCTTCTTTACGGAAATATAATAAAAATGACACACTCCATATTAATAAAACTATTATTTAATCAGTAAAGCAACTGGACACAAACTTGATTGTCATTGATATTATGAAATTTGCACTAATTGTCACCTAAAGATACTTCCTCTTGTCTGCGGGATATTTTATTGAATTTTTCGCTCGAGTATATTCGCTCATCTCTGATCGTACTTATTCACTACCAAATGCTCGGTAGGTACCTTCGTGATCTATTTTCGCTGGTCGCCTATAATGCGCACTAGTCGGCGCTTTCGCTTTTTTTTCTATGAAATCGCCGAACTGTCATCATTCAACCGTCCCGTGTAGAGGTTAATGGCTCTTTTATATAGAAAAAGTCATTTCGTGAACGTTCGGATATGATTGACTTCGTTTTAGTAATTTCCAGTGATTCTAAAACACCCAGAGTGCTATATTATGTGTAATTCTTTTTGTTCCTATAGTATTGCAATAATATAATACGATATATTTGATAGACTTGGTAGACCTATTTTAACTAACCGTTTGGTTTTGATAAATTTTCTTACCTAGAAATCGCTAACTATTTACTTCTCCATCATTTCTCTTAACTCACTTACATTGATTTAATAGGTTAAGTATATCTATCTCATTACACCGCTCATAACATCAATTTTAACGAATCAATTAAAAAAAATATATTGATTTTCTTCATATTTTATTCTCTTTATACTTACGCAATAAAACTACAGCTTACTTAGGCA